>WTXI01000094.1:0-129087 GCA_022376515.1 Lactifluus volemus | reverse complement strand
AAGACCGCTGGTGAGTTTCGTAGTCCAAAGAACATCACTTTAGGCTTAAAAAGACCATAGGGAGTTTTGAAAGCGGCTTTCCATTGGTCTTCGTCTTTGATGCGGATATTGTGTATCCCCATCGAATATCAAGGGTAGTAAAATATCGCATGCCATGAAGTTGTTCTAGAAGATTTTCGATGCGAGGGAGAGGGTAGACGTCGGGATAGTATGTTCATTAACACGTCGATAATCTTGAACTGGTCTAGAACTTCCATCTGCCTTGGGATAAGGAACCAGGGTGACGACCAAGGGGAGTCCGTTTGCTCGATATAGCCTTTCTCTTGATGTTCTTTGAGGAATTTCTTAGTAATTTCTTTCCTTCTTCAGTTAGCGGATAAACTTTGCAGTTAATGATATCAGGTGCATCAGGTTTTAGCTTTATCTCCATGTCGAATTTTCCTCGGCTGGGGGGAAGCGTTTTGCTGCTTCCTCATCAAAGATGAAGGCGTGACGTTGATATTCAAGGGGTATTCCTTGAACAGCAGCACTGGAAGCCGTGCGTCGTTCAGTGTCCGCAATAGCCCACTCCTGGGATTTTCCAGCAGGTTCTAGAGCTCGTGCAAGTAAGACTCGAGCTTTTTCCTTGAGAGCAACTGCTGCGTGGTAATATTGGGATTCAGGCAAATCTTCGGGTTTTCATCGTCTAAGGTTCGGTCTTTCCAGTTGAGTTGTGGGTTAAACGTTTCTAGCCATGGGTATCCGAGGATGACGCGGTCCATGCCTAGGTCTGTGATGAAGAAGTTTTGTAATTCTTCCAGTTTTCCCATACGAATACGTAAGGTGGAAAACTTCGTGACTCGTCCTAATTTGTTTTCTGTTCCATCGACATTAAAGATCTGGATGGGCTTTTCTAGATCTTTTGTTCCCAGTTGCCATCTTTCTGCCGTTCGATGATCGATAAAATTACTGGTAGCGCCGCTATCGACAAGCGCTTTGTCTTCTCTTATTCCGCCGTTATAGCTTGAATAAATAATGGGAACTTCCATTGATGAGATGGCATTTAAATACAAGCTATTCGGTACTAAGGCTCGGATCCAGGCGGGGAGATCAGAGCCCTTTAAAAAGACGGATCTTGAGAAAGGGATTCGGCCAGTTTGCCGCGTTCTTCGTCAGACATGGCTTTGAGGGCTTTAGCGATTTCTTCATTGGTTGGTTTAGAAGAAGCACTAGTCGCCGTTACTTCGGTTGTTTCAGTAACACGAGCACGGGCGTTGTTGGCGACATTGGCGTTTCGCTTCTTTTTAACAGGGCATTCTCGAGAGAGATGTCCTTGTTCTTTGCAATAGAAGCAACGTCCTTCGCGTATGAGGCGTTCGCGATCAGGGTCAGGGGTACGATTGGTTTGGGTAGTAGTGACGTCTACATCCATAGCATCAGGATCACGTTGTGGGCGTGGGGTTGGGCGCGGTGGTTGTTGAGGACGGCGTTGTTGTTGCTGTCCTCGCGCGTTGCCGAGTAATTGAGTAATGTTTCCCAGCGACCCACTACCGTGCAGTTCTTTGAACAATTTTTGTTCTGTCCATGCGGCTGAATGTTTACGTGCCGCTTCCTGCCAATCAGCAAGGGTTTCTGGTTTCGGCCATTCACGATTCATAATGGTCATGTGAAGGGCTTCTTTGAGACCGGCGCGATATTGGATGATAGTCCCTGAGCGTCGGCTTCAAAGCCTGCCTCTTCAAGAAGGTCATTGAACGAGGCGGTGTAGTCATCCAGATTGTCCCAATCATTCGAAGTTTCGTAAACTTCGTAAGGGCGTCTTCTTTTGCGGCGGCATCTCGGAAATCTTCAAGGAACCTTTGTTTGAAACCAACCCAAAGGTCTAGGTCATCAGGGTCGCCTCCACGGTCTAGGTATCCTCCCAAGGAGTTAAGACGCGCTTGGGCCCAGCCTTCGCAACGTGGTCCAGACATAAATGTGGTGAACATGAGGATTCGATTTGCAGGGTTCGCCATTCCGGGGTTTCCTCGGTTTAATCTTCGGTAGTTTTCGAAGATTTCCATGAATCGTTTTGATCGCGATCTATTTCCATCAAAGGGTCTTGGGGGAATCCCCATTAACGCTCCTCCAGCAGCGGGGATTTGAGCAAAGCCTTGGCCTTGTTGAAGGGGAGCTGCTGCCGCTCCACCTCCTCCACCGCCGCCTCCACCTCCTCCAGGACTACCAGGTGCTCCTCCACCTCCTCCTCCAGGACTACCGGGTGCTCCTCCACCTCCTCCTCCGCCTCCAGGAGTACCGCCTCCTCCTCCTCCTCCACTACCACTGAAGATTGCTCCACTACCACTTGCCGTGGTGGTGGTTCTCTTTCCTTTTCCTTTAGGTTGGGAAAAGAGGGTCGTGGCGGGAGGTGTTACTGTAGCGGTTGCTGAGGCGATTTGAAAAGGGGGGAGTAGGGCGTAGCCTGCAACTCCTTGTGCAGCTGCATGAAAAGCTCGTGCCGCAAGGGATTGGATAGGTGAGGTGCTTGTGGAAGCAGGGGCTTTGGATTTGAATATAGTATTTAGGGCGAGGAGTTCCCGAGGGGTCAGTGGGGCGTTTGGGTCGGATACTGGTTCGGGCGTCGGTTGCTTAGCAAATATTTTTCTCATTTGCTCAAGCTGTTCGTCAGTAGGACTTTCAGGTAAGAGGTCCATGGCTATGTTGTAGTTTGGTTCTTCGCCACTCCCAGAATCAGAAGGTGTTTCAGGTTGTTTTGGTTCAAGTGAAATCATAGGGGTATCGGAGTGGGCGCGGAGTCTAGTCCCTGCGGCCTGCGCAAGGGTTTCGTCGTCATCGTTGTCGCCTTGTGTAGGGCGATCTTGTTCAGGAGATTCTTCGGCTAACGCGGTGAATCTACCATATGGACTGCCTCTAGAGCTGTCTGACATGGTTCGTTCGTTCGTTTACAAATGTGAGAAAGAAGTCTCAGTTTGTGTTAAGGTTCCAAGTGGGACCTTTGTACGAAGTGTACGTTCGTTCGTAAAGTCAAGAACAAGACTTGCAAGACGTGCAAGTCAAGGTCAAGGGTTCGATAAAGACGAGACTTAGTAAACGACTAAGTCAAGAGCGTTTCAGAGGTCAAGGGCTTTGGGCTCAGGGTGAGACCAAAGTGTCAAGAAGTCGAAGGTCGTGATGTCAAGAGGGTTCTCTCAGGTCTGATGCTTCTAGGCAAGACAAGGTTCTAATAGATAGAAGGACTTGGATTGCGAAACAAAACTGAGACTTAAGGTCTCTAGGGCAGAAGGTACAGGGTTTATATAGAGAAGAACGAGGCTATGTACACAGCCGTAGGGGCTGTGACCTTCGTACAGCTTTCAGGGTTTGAAACATGTTTCAGGAATCAGCAAGTCATCCTGTGCATGTGGCTGTTGCTTGAGGCTGTACGGTGCTGTGTAAGGCTGTATCGTGAGAGAAAAATAAGTAAGCGATCTGAAACAAAGCGATCGGCAGTCCATTCGCATAAGCAAGTAGTCAGCAGAAATGAGTCAGTAGTCCGAAAAATGTATAGTATGAGTCAGCAAACACGTGTCAGTCCATAACAGAACCGCTTCATCACAAAACACAATGATAGGCTTGGGATGTACTGGTCTACTGCACTGGATGGATCTCGCGGTCGTGCTGTGAACCCAGTAACAAAAGAAGAGTACTTCATGATACTGAAGGAAGTGAGGGAAAAGTATAACATTCCCGATGAGCTTGTCTACGGCGCAGATGAGACAGGAATACAGTCGGGCATAGGCGTAACAGAACGGGTCATTGGATCAGCGGGAGCTAAACTACAGCACCAGCAACGAAGCGGAACGCGAGAAAATATCACCGTCTTACCCACCATTTGCGCTGATGGAACGTCCGTTGCACCTACTATTATTTACAAAGGAGAAGCGTTCCAAATTAAGTGGCTACAGGATAACCCACTAAACGCAAGGTATGTATCACCCAATAACGCAGAAATCGAAGCTCATTTATTCATAGAATGGGCTATCAGAAGAAGGGTTACACATCAGGCGAGATCGGTGTAGCCTGGCTCAAAGACTGGGATACGCAGACAAAAATGAAAGCAGGCGAGAGAACCCGACTCCTTATTGTCGATGGCCACAGCTCCCATTATACACTCGGGTTCTTGGACTATGCACGAGATAACAACATTGTTGTGTTGTGCTATCCTTCACACTCTACTCACGTCTATCAAGGGCTCGATGTCGTTATCTTCAGTGTCTTAAAGCGTGCCTGGAGCGATGAACGAGACAAATTCGAGGTGCGAGGACCTGCCGTGACGAAGTTGAACTTTATGGCGGTCTATGCAAAAGCGCATGTTCGCGCGTTCACGGAAAGCAATATTCGAGCCGCCTTCGCGAAGACTGGCATTGTGCCATATAACCCCGATGTTGTTACAGTGGAGATGATGGCGCCTAGCCTCGAGACATCGACAACCAGTCTTCTCCCGCTTGGGTTGGCCACCCCTGTGCGAGAAGTCGTCGATTTGATCTCCCATCACAATGCACGGAAACGGACATCAGAAGCGATCGATACCACTGCGGGATCACCGAGTCCAACATACACGCCTGTGCGACATGCATTGGCATCATTAGCGACAACATCTGCATCCTTTTTGGTGTCAGACTCACCTATTCGGTCAACGTCAATACTGCCGCCCATTTTCACCACCATCATGTCGCCACCAACACAGCGGGACACAACAATCCTTGACGCTGAACCAATCACGGAGTTGGAGGCAAAATTACAGGAGGCGCTACGCACCAGCAATATGATTATCGAGGCACAGAAGAAGATAATGGGAGGAATGCAAGCGCAGACCGTCTTGCAGTCAATGTATCTCGAGGGGGTACGGGGACAGCTGCAGGGTCAGGAGGTGAAGGAAGCAAAGAAGAAGAGAAAAACCGGTAAGATAAACATGGATGGACGAGCTAAGGTTCTGACGCAAGACGACATCATTGAAGGCGTCCAGGAATGGCAGGATGGTCAAGATAAGGCGGTTGCGGACGCTGCCACGAAAAAGCAGGCAAAGGAGAAATATACAGCAGCCATGGACATCTGGAAAGTACGGGAAATAGATCGAAAGCAAAGGAATGGCACGTTGAAGAGCAGATGGGACAAGGATGTGAAGGCATGGAATGTTGAGCGAGATGATGCGAAAATCGGTCATCGCAAGCCAAGGTGGACCAAGCCAAAGATGCCGGCAATGGGAAAGGCCACTCGCAGGCCTACTTTAGCTTATTATACCACAGAGAACCCAAGCAGCGATGAGGAGGAGGAGGAGGAGGAGGAGGAAGATGTACAGATGTCCATAGATGGTGACGGAGATAACGATCAGTAATCATCCCAATCGAGGAATCACATTAATCACACCTGACGTGACTTGTCTCATATCCCAATTGAGGAATCACACCTTGATGTGACTTTGTCTCATTGACTTGGTATCATCTGATAACGACTTTTTGCACTGATCACCATTTTTGCATCCTTCAACATCACTTGATAATGATTTTATGGTGCTGAGTACATAGCTTACATGTATGCCATAGATACTGTCTACTTGGATTGTCATTTTGTGGTGTGTAACAAATTTCCGAAGGTCCTTAATATTTGGTTGTCTCAAAGAGGCATGAATGACTGTAAGTGACTTTAAGCACATCTTAATCACAATTCAAACAGTGCTAAATTGCTTTCAAACCATTTTCAGTCACACCAAACTTTTAGGCACCACATTAGTATATTTAAAGAGAAACAACTATACTACAACAATAACACTATCTATACAATATGATACTAAATGACACCGTTGAGCACCCAGCACTAAGGTTCTGCAAAGCCTCACATGGAGGCATGGTAACCTGAGCTCAAGACAGCAAGTCCTCCCCACTTACCTACTTCCTGTCTCCCCCCTACACACCCAGACACACCCAGCACAGGAGTGCAAACTGCTTGAGACTGTTGGAAGTGGTCCAAGAGGAAGCGGGGACGAGCAAGCGAAAGCGGGGAGGAGGCGCAGGCGCAGGTGGTGCAGGAAGAGGCAGAGGTGTCGGGACGCATCAGGGCAGGCAGGCAGCATGACACCGTAGACAGGAATATAAGGAATTGAAAAAAGTTAGTTTGAGAAGTCAAAAGAAAAAAGAAAGAAAGAAAACAACGCACCCAGGACCGTGTTACAAAGGCGGCGGCGGCGGCAAAGTCAGCCGATCGCTCGCCCTCGGCATCGCTGGGCACCTCAATCTCCTCGAAATGGCCACCGGGACCAACATTCGAGCTGCTCCCAACACGCTCACTGAGACCGGTGAAAGACCCCGAGGAGGAGGTGCGGTGGGGACGGGCTCGGGACCATCACCGAGATCGTAGCCTCACGGGGTGTCTGCTGCGGGGGCAGTGTTGGGGGCGACGCCTTGGCGCTGGAGAATGGCGATACCGCCGGCGACGATGGCGGGTCCGTATGTGCGCCAGAGTGTGCCGATGAGTTGTGTCGGACCGGAGACGGAATCGAAGAGCGCGGCGGTCTGGGCCGCGACGACAACTCGACTGCGGGGGCAGGTTGTATGCACGCCGTATGTGAACACAGTGAAGGTAAAGTAGGCCACAAAACGTACGACATAGTTAACGGGAAAGATCCCGGCATGACCCTTCAGCTGCCCTTGCCACCAATCCGGAGGGGATTCAGGGGACGACTCCGCAGTCGCGCGGAACGACTCGTGGAGGGGGTGAAAGGAGAGACGTACTTCCAAGAGAGCGCGAGGAATTGGACGTTGCCGAGCACCATGGGGCGGTCAGGGCCAAAAACCAAAACGTGAGGAGGGGTGCTCTCAGCGGACATGGGCACAGAATTGAGGACGCCTGGGGGAAGGCCAGCCTAGTATTGCCAATATCAGTGACCACAACGACCCTCGTGCCAAGGATATCATTCACGGACATCATGCAGAGCATCCACGACGAGCGAAGAGGTGTACGGAGGGACGAACCACGACCGTATTGCCGCATACGAGAGGAACGGCCACAGAAGTCAAAACAAGCGGGACGGGAGCGTTCCATGGGACCACTGAGTATCTAAATAGTTTCTTTCAGCTCACCCGCAAAAAGGTAGTAGGGATAGAAAACGTACATGACTCCTTGTGCGCGCCTCTGTATAAATACCTGTCCTCCGGGAACGACGCTTGGAAGAGTTTCACCCCTCAATTCATTCACCATGCAGGCGATGCCCTGCAACAATTGAGTTCCGGCGAAGAAATTAAAGTTTATCTGCGCCTGGGTCATCGCTACCTCTGCGCGCATCGCGGGGGCAGCCTTCCTTTGCCACTCCTCGGACTGAAGTGTCGTCGCAGCACGGAGCAGAATTTCCCGACGCGTTGCGAATGGTTTCTGTTCCCAAGCAGGAAACGCGCGTTGTGCGGCTTCTATCGCAGCGCGGCAGTCATCCCGGGATGAGGCTGCAGCAGTTGAAGCGAGCTCGCCCGTATGCGGACTGTGGACGGGGAAGGTCGTGCCTGTGCGTCCAACCAGTAAAAGAAACGACACAACGATAAATAACCATGATGGAAAGGAGGAGGAGGCGTTCAGCGCAGCCCCAGGCGCAGGTGCATATGGTACAACCTGAGCAGCGTGTGCCTGTGGTGGTGGGGCGTGACCGTTAGAATGTGATGGCTGCTGACTCACCAGGGCAACGGAGGAGGATGAAGCAGCCGGTGAGGGAGGTGGATGGGCTACGCTTGACTTGGAGCCCGATCCACCCGCACCGTTTGATGACTCGGGCGCGAGGGACCAGTTCCTGCGTCCGCCCTTATCATTCTTGGAAAGTTCGAGCACACGTTGTAACTCCTCTTCTTCGCGTCTGCGGACTCCTCGTCGTCGTGCAGGTGTGTAAGAGGCCGCGACACGAGACGGCAACACGGAGAAGGAGGGGAGGACAGAAAGGAAATGACAGGTGGTTGAAAATAATGAGGCACGAAAATTGTGCCAACAAGAATAAACAAACGACTTGGCAAAAATTTCGCAAGTTACAAAATTTTTGGATTAGTTACATTATGTAAATTATGTTTGTTTGCTTAGCATGATTAGAAGCCCCTTAAATTTTGATTACTTGCTTAAATATCTTGAGTGTGCTTAATGTCAGTCTTAATTGTGCTGAGCATACTGAGCATGCTTAATGCCAGTCTTAATTGTGCTGAGCATGTTGAGCCTGCTTAAGTTGCTTAATTGTGCTTAAACAAAAATTTCATCAAGCAAAATTAAGCAAAAAAGTAAATTTAAGACCATTAAGACCACTAATCACCATTAAGCAACAGGGACAATTGCTGATGTGCCTTCTCTGCATTGTCGCTTTTATCCTGCTCGTTTTCCTTCATTATCACTCTCAGACATTCAATTTCGCATTCACCTTCCAGGCACTAGTAGCAGCTGTAGAACTCGCCCCAGAATATGGCATGTAATTCATTCTCAAACATCGAAACCTCTGTCCTGCCAGTTCAACACTAGCCTCAACTTAATCAAAGAAATTGCGATTGCATGCCGCAGAAACCTCACAACCCCCAATCTATACTGCGTGGTTTACGGAACGTTTTCTCAACAGGATGTTCCATGAATTTTTCGCCACGATTCTTGATCATGAAGTCGAGGATTAAGCGCTGGAACGCTTCTGTGATGTAGTATCGGTCCCTTCGAGGATCTGACGCTGGAAGCCAATGGCTGTCAATAACAAGAATGGCGGCGAGATCCTTGATCAAAGGTCGCAAGGGATCGTAGAACGAATGGAGTTCGCCGGGTACAATGTGCATTGGGAGAGACCGGATTAACAGTTCTCTGGACTTGTGGTTTCCGTTCAAATAGGCCCATGATCCTGTATCGATCATTTCCTTGTCCATGTTTTCAGGCTGCGCGACCACAGCCCAGTAAAGGAGCAGCCAAAACACAGATTCCGCATCGTGTTCGAGTTCATGCCTCCACATGCCGTGAAATTCGTTATCAGCAGTCTCTTCAGGATCAAAGATGAATTTTTTATTTGAGCTCGGGAATTTCTTAACTCGGTCCGGGTGGACATCGGCATAGCGATCAGGACTGTTGGGAATCCCAGGGACCCTGGCGAAATCCGGTGGCACAGGTCCTCCCCGTTCAACAGCTCGAGCAATAAACAAAGGTGTTCCCTCGTAGAAAGGAGAGTCAGGCCAGCATACGGATAACGATCGGAACCCAACTCACAGTTCGGTACATTTGCGTCTTCTTATCAGGATCTAAGTGCTCCGCAAGGTTAAAGTCAACAAGGAGCATCGATGTTTCCAACGGATTGGAGCTACGTCCAATCATTCTCAGAAACTATCCAAGTTCAACTTCTATATATACATACCTCAAGCCCAGGAGATACTTGACATAGCAGAGTGGCAACCCGTTGGTCTCCGCCTCTTGCGCAGGAGAAACAGACACCGTGTTCGGCGGCGGCGAGCGTTTCGAGGAATTCTCGACATACAGAACATTTCCTGAGCTGATGTCACGATGAAGGACCTTGCGGTGGAGCCGCAAATACCGCAATACTTGTAAACGTGTCAGCAGATCGCATCACAACACAGATCCAAATACCTTCTAGAACGTCGAACAACGTCTCCAACACTTTAGACAGTGTAGGGATGCTCGCGAAAGTGGATCCACTCTCTCCAAGGCCCAAGCGGTACTTGCACCTTTCTTGAGACATAGGAGGCTTAATTGTTTCACCATATGCAGCCACCACCACGCCAGGCACCCGCTCCGGTTGATGAACATACTCGTTGAGAATTCTTAGTTCTGCAAAACGTCTTTCAACTTGGCAAAATTGATCCTTAAATACAGTGAGATCGTTGCCTTCAACTTTGAAATTTGGATTGGAGAGAACATGTGTACGAGTTGTGAACGGATTTCTCGCATATACAGGGTAAAACCCAGGACACTCTTTCGTGCGTCCCTGATAAGTGATCTTTATGGTATACGTTGCCGTGGTTTCTTTATCGGGCTTGGTCTCAGTATAGGACGGATCTGCGAAGCGTTCTCCAGGCTCGTAGAGACGATATATGAACGCATATAAAAGGTTGTTAAGGTCTGGGTCATCCCATTCGACGTCGAATTGCCGTATACCTTCGCCGCCAATCCCAAAAAGGAATTTGACGTTGTCGGAGGAGGAAAGGAAACCTTGCGCAACGTAGAGGTCGGGTCTGGCCAAAAGCAGGTAGTGGAGATATGACATCGCCTTTCGCTTCTGGTCGTCTTCGGTTTTTCCCGCAGATGCCTTCTTTCCTGCAAGTCGAATAAATGGCCAGGGAACGACGCTGTTGTTGTTGTTCCAGTCGTCCTCAAAGGCAGCCGTGATGTCGGGCTTGCACATTGTGTCCGTAACGTGATCATTTGGTGATATGTGTTCCGTATTCCGGAACACTAGGGTAGGGCGGTTTGGGAAATCTAAAGTGAAGACAATATGTCGGCAGGAAAGCCAACAGCGTAAACAGGCAGTGCTCACCCCTGTCCTTTATAAATTTGGCCACGTTATTGGCCAATGGAAGAAACGATTCAATTTCTCTCGAGGGTTTGTCAGGAACCCCTTCCGGGGGGTGGACATCCAAAAAGTTGCGGAATTCTGACTTGTGACGAAAAGGTCCCAGCAGAAAGTGATCATTGTAAGCGAAACTGTGGACTAAATGGGCCTGGCCACGAGGAGGTGTACATGGGCCTGAATGACCTGAATCAGGAGAAGTCGCAAATGACGTCGACATGGTCGTTCGAATGCAAGCGCACAATGGGATAAGTGAGCGCACTGTCAACTGTAATTATAGAGGTAAAACGTCATACGTCACAGGGGGTCTGCTCGCACCACCATGTGCGATCTTCCCACGGCGCAAGCCCGCGCGTCCTGCGGTCAAAAAGAGGATGGGAAGAAATGAAAGAGCGAGGCCAATGTAAGGTCGGCTTCATACCTACCCTCGGTTTCGACCCATTTCTGCCAACATCGAGGTTTGGACATGACAGGCGAGTGCGGGACCTGGTTGGTTAAAACTCGGCCCGAGAGTCCGTAGACCCCCTCACGTTCCGTCCTCAGGCTTTTTGTCTTGAATAGACTTTTGCATCCCGACAAAAATGTCTGCAGTGTGTTGTAAAGGAGTCGCTAAATTTATCATGACAATGACCACAGTAGTTCGCTGTGGTGATTAACTGCATACTGAATATTACATGGCCAAGTTGTGCCAAAAGTGGAAGGCCGTTTATGCCCAGGCCCGATTCCTGTCACGGTTTCAGTCCATAACACACAACGACAGCCTTTAAATATATTTCTCCTGGCTCGAGGCACCAAAGTGTGGGCCATCTGATAATCGTACGTCATATTACAAGAGGCACTGGCAAAAGAGAGCTGCTGTACATGTGGGGAGGTGAAAATCACTGGGAGGGGTGGGGAACAATTATAAAGTCAGGTACTAGCAAAAAGAGAAGTGAATTGATGAGGATCCACCAGCATTGACCCAGACTCTTGACAATCAGTCCATGTTTGTGAGATGGACAGCGACAGGGTGATCGGAAAGCTGGCGCGAGGAAATGAATGGTTGTATTGCTTGCTGCGTCACGGTGGGTGCAGAGTTGAATGGAAGGTAGAGATTGCGCAGCATAGGCAACGCGTCCATCACTCTTTCCCAGTGAGCTCTTGCAGCGCAGATCCAATAATCTCAGCCAGTTTGGGTAGGACTCGTATAGCCATGTGCTGCAAATTTGAAAATGCACGGAAGAGCTCCAGCCAAGGGGTTATCCACATAGTCTTTCCAAACCATTTCATTTCCGTATTTAGCGCGCGGCTTGTTGTAAATGCGAAGCCGTTCTACATTGCATAAGAAAGGCGAAATCTTGCCGCATATTTGGGCTACACACGCAACCTGCCAATCTCACGCATGGCACGATATCACGATAGATAGAGCGAGCGGATGTCCCTTCCCTTGGTCATCATAACAGAAGCAGATGGTAACATTTCTATGACCGAAGCTCAGGTTCGTATGCTGGAAGAACCCGAGGAGAATCTGTGTGCGACCGATAAACTGGCCGAAATGTGGAATGTCAAAATCCAGGCGATTGAAGAATTGTGTGGCGATGGAAAGCTGGGAGGACAACACGTGTGAATGAAGACGGAGGTCTATTTGTTGTATAAGGACGAGAAGGTGGGAATATGAATTGAATGTCAACGGTTTTAAGCTGGGTCAATGTGGATAG
The DNA here is from genome assembly GCA_022376515.1 of Lactifluus volemus. NCBI lineage: Eukaryota > Fungi > Basidiomycota > Agaricomycetes > Russulales > Russulaceae > Lactifluus > Lactifluus volemus. Next base: position 116,859 of record WTXI01000094.1, on the reverse strand, counting down.
GGCTGTGGCCATTTCTTCGGGAGAAAAGTAACAGGTACTCGGTGTCAACCTGAATATCGACAAGATCATGGCAAGATGGAAGCAATTTTGGTAGTGCCGGAAAGAGAGTACCCCACAAGGTGAGATACTTTAGACGCGGGGCAGATCCACCCAAAAATGTATCACGAAGCACCAGTTCCGACTGCCAAATATGAAGGTGAAGAATTGTCAAAACTGGATATGGCTTCTTCATCACTTTATAGAGTCGCTTTAGTACAGTACTTGATACAATGAGACCGATTTTGGACACGCGATCGCGTTTCTGGATTGCAGCAATGATGTTATTAATAGCTCCTTTCGGACGGGGTTGCCCGGGCCGTATCTCTGCGCCTATGGATAGGAAGGGCGCGTGGCCAGACACCTAGCCTCTTCTTCACGGGTGTCTTCAAATAGCAATGAGGTCACAAATCAAGACGAAGCGCTGATGCAAATACGATGTATCTCCATCTTCTGCACACGTGAACAAGCACATCCCATCTCTGATGTATATGCGGAAACATTAGATAGAAGCCGAAGATGTCCAGGAGGATGTTGTCAGGGAAGGATCCGATTGTCACGCGTGGGAAAGAAGTCAGGCCTACTACTGGTCGATCCAAGTGAGTGCTTGCTTCGGCGGTGGCCTATGGTCATGAGACGTACTCAGTCGGCTTTGATTAATACTACGCGCAGTCCGATGAAGCATACTGTTGAGTGACTGCTAGTAGTTCGAAATTCAACTTAAGAGTTGGCTTAGACTGCTATCACAATGAGGGATCAGGGTCTGGACGTACCTGCGAGAAAGAGAACTCTTCGACGGAGATGTTGACGGTTCAGCTGAGGGACGTCGAGTCGCAAGGCGCAAGGCTATGTGGTCAAGGGACTCGAGGCCGCCACGATGCGAGTCACATGATGCATGTACATCACAAGCCCTGTGCCCATAAGAATACGGTCACCCATTGTAACAGCGATAGAGGCCAACATCCACTCTGAGTGTAATGTATAATTTACAAGTGTAACAAATACAAAGATGCCCCCGATAAGAGGAATATTGAAGGCAGAGTCCACCGCGACGAGCAGCAATGGGCGTAGTAGTTCTCGAGAGCGCTTATTAGCTACGCCCAACAGCCATCCCTATGGCATAGGCGGAGGGACAGGGCTGTACGTACAGTACCCTCCCGAATGTTCATACTTGCTGACTTTGAATCACGGGAAATAAAAGGTCGTTCACGCGGGACACTGTAACAATTGAGCGGTACATCCCCAGTGCAGCCTGAGCGTTCAATACTCGTTGATGTTGTCGAGACGCATGCCGGTAGTGGTCGCGTAGTAACTGCTGGAAATCTGAGAAAAGCGGTCGCAGAGGTAGTGTGGAGTACGGAGAAGGCAACTCACTCACAAACGTCTTGGCTCGTTTTCACACAGATGCCACTGTATCGTGTGGCATTTAGGGAGATAAAATGAAATAGCGAACAAGATAGCGCGGATTAGCTGATACAATCAAAGTACCTACTGGACTGACAACATATGTCTGTTGAGAGAAAAGACGACGGTGTTTCGTCATGGAATTGCTTCTATATTGCATCGGGGCAATGGCAATGTATGCCCCTGTGAGGCGAAAGGGGTGGGAGATACCATACAAGATCATGTGGAGGATCGCGGAAGGAGGTGGCGCAAGAATGAGGCGTACCTCGTCCTCGTGAGATGAAAAGTGACGGGGTGACTAGAAATCTGGCGTGAGGAAACGAATGGTTTGCTGCTCGGATGCAGAGCGGGGACTCACACTTAGGTAAAGATCGTGTGGCATAGGTAGCGTCCGTTACCCTCTCCCCAGTGAGCTCTTGCAGTGCGGAGTAATAATCTCGCCTAACGTGGGTGGTATCTCCATATGCTCCACAGACGAAAATGCATGGAAGAGCTTGGGGGTTGTCCACGTATTCTTTCCAACTTGAAGACGTTGTGTCAGTGGCCCTGGCCGGAGTCAGCGACGTAAAGCTGTTCTACGCTGGATAAAAACGGTGAAGACTTGCTGCATATTTGAGCTAGTCACGAAAATTGCTAATACAACGCACGGAACAATATCGCAATTGATAAAGCGATCCGAAATCCTTTCCATCTCGAAAGGTCAGGGTGACCAAAGTTGACGTCGGCGCGCCAGTCAACGAAGTACAGCTTCGCTTCTTTGAAGGACCCAGTGATCTGCGTGCGAAAGATAAAATGAACGAATTGTGGAAGGTCAAAAACGAGCTGATTGAAGAACGCCGTGTGGAGGGAGATGATAGAAGGAGTGTCTATCCAACCACGAAATTCGCTAGTGCCGTGGAATAACAGCTTGGTGAGAGTGGGGGATCCTTAGCCGAAGCCTTAACCCTACGTAACGTCACGTGCATTACGTAAGTGAAATATTTTTGAAACGAGGTTCGAGTTCTCGCTGGCAGTCCTAGACAATGGGGTTGGGCGATTTAACAAATAGATCTTAGAGTTGGAGTGTTTGGGGTGAGGCGAGTAACATGGGCCTCAGCTCGTTAGTTTCTCATCCTCGTCAACGGCTTTTCACAACCTCCACGCTCCGTATTTTTCGTGTCTTGAATAGACTTTCGTGTCCTGGCAAAGCATTTGCACTGTTTTGTAGAGGTGTCGCTAAAGCTCTCGTGAAATGCTCCCCCCGGTCGCAGCCCACTGGTATAACACGCAACGATAACCTTGTTCTACATTTCTCCTGGCCTGAGGCACCAAAGTGCGGGCTGGCCCGATTATCGTACATCAAAATACAAGAAGGAGCAGGGTGCTGCTATGAGGAGGTGAGAATCACTGGGAGGGATGAGGAACAGTTATAAAGACAGGTACTAGCAAAAAGAGAAGTGGAAAGCATTGGTGAGGACCCATCAGCATTAGCCCAGACTCCTGACGATCAGGCCATTCTTGTGACATGGGCAATGACAGGGTGATTGGAACGCTGGCGCGAGGAGATGAATGGCTGTATTGCTCGCTGCGTGAATGCCGATGGGGGTAGAAGGTAGAGATGGTGCAGCATAGGCAACGCATCCATTACCCTTTCCCCAGTGAGCTCTTGCAGCGCAGATCCAACAATCTCACCCAGCTTTGGTGGTATCTGCATGTGCTGCAAAGCCGAAAATGCATGGAAGATCTCCAGCCATTGAGGGTTATCCACGTAGTCTTTCCAATCAGAAAACGTCACGTACTCTCTTCTCCCATAGTCAGAGTAACTGGCACCGATGAAAAGCCATTCTACATTGGATAAGAACGGCGAAATCTTGCCGCATATTTGAGCTACACATGCAACTTGCCAATCCAGCGCATGACACCATATCCTGATAACTAGACCAATCCGATATCCCCTCTCTCCTGGCGGGTCACGATGACCAAAGCGGATGAAGACGCTTTCATCATAAAAGAACAGCGTCGCTTCCTCGAAGGACTTATAGATCTTTGTGCGACCGATAAAGTTGCCGAAATGTGGAATGCCAAATTCGAGCTGATTGAAGAACGATGTCTCAACGTAAATAGTAGCAGGAGTGTCGATCCGAGCCACAAGGTCCTCAAAGTACTCGCTAGTGCCGTGGAAGCACAACTGGGTGAGAGCGGGGAGGACAACGCGTGTTAGTGAAGAGGGAGGTCCACTTTCTGGATCAGGATGAGAAGCTGGGGATTCCAATCCAATGTAAATGCGTTTAAGCTTGGTCAATGCGGATAGAGCTATAGCCATAGCTCCGGGTGAGATGTAACCGGTGTCGGGTATCTTCGCAATTCGAACATCGACAAGGGCATGAAAAAATGGAAGAAAGTTTGGTAGTGCCGGAAATGGAATACCAATTAAGCTGAGATACGTTAGACGCGGGGAAGATCCACCCAAAAAGGTATCGTGAAGCACTGGTGCCGACTTCTCCTTAAATTCAAGGCGAAGTCTTTTCAACACTGGATATGGCTTCTTCATCACTTTGTACAGCCGCTTCAATACAGTACTTGCCACATCAAGATATATTTCGGAGACGCGATCGTGATGCTCGAGTGCGGCAATAATGTTAGCTCCACTCAGAGGGAGTCGCGATCTTGATTCGTCTATGACGATAGGAAAGGCACGGGGCCAGACATCTAGCGCCTTCTTCACTGGTGTGTCCGCGTTGCATTCAAGTTGCAAATTAAGACGAAGTGGTGATGCAAACACTATGTGTCTCCAATTTCTGCACACATGAGCCAGTACATGCCACGATGGAGGGGAGCCATCCGAGGACATTTGGCAGATGTCGAAGATGTCCAGGAGGACATTGTCAGGGAGGGATCTGATTGTCACGCGTGGGAAAGAACCTGAAGTCAGGCCTAGTCGATCCAAGTGAGTGATTGCTTCGGCGGTGGCCTATGGTCATGAGACGTACCCAGTTGCCTTTGATTAATACTACGTGCCTTCCGATGAGGCATGATGACCTGCCATTTCCCTAGTAACTCTTGTTCGTTGAGAAGATGAAACATGGATAGTTAGTGGCTATCAAGTGTGACTGCTAGTAATTCGAAATTCAACATAGCAAGCACAGAGTTAGCTCAGAATGCTATTTCAGTGAGGGGTCAGGAACCGTACGTACCTCAGAGAAAGAAAATTCTTTGAAAGAGATGTTGACAGTTCAGCTGAGGGACGTTGAGTCGCAAGGCGCAAGGCTATGTGGTCAAGGGACTCGAGGCCGCCACGATGCGTGTCACATGATGCATGTACATCACAAGCCCTGTGCCCATAAGAATACGGTCACCCATTGTAACAGCGATAGAGGCCAACATCCACTCTGAGTGTAATGTATAATTTACAAGTGTAACGAATACAAAGATGCCCCCGATAAGAGGAATATTGAAGGCAGAGTCCACCGCGACGAGCAGCAATGGGCGTAGTAGTTCTCGAGAGCGCTTATTAGTTACGTCCAACAGCCATCTTTATGGCATAGGTGGAGGGACAGGGCTGTACGTACAGTACCCTCCCGAGTGTTTTTTATTTATTTATTTAGAATCTGCATTTTTAAAGCGCAACATGTTTACAAAAAAAAAAGACGCGCTCGATCTCAACACAAGCCAGTAGCTAATGGTTTGATCTAGGTGATGTGTTTGGGGGCATGTATATAATATGTGAATGTGTGGGGTGTGTGGCCGAGGGAAGTGGGCCAGCGCGCACGAATATTAACCATGATCCTCCGGGACAGCTCGTCTCCTCGGGCGTACGCAAGCTTGAGTTTCTTCGATAAAACGTGTCAGGGCCTCTCCCCCTATCACTGTGCCAAAGATGATGTTAGGGGAGAGTATCGGCGTGGCTCGGCGGAGCTCGCGGTCTCGCGCGATCTCGAAGCGGGGGCACTCGAAGATGATGTGGCTGGGAGTTTGGATCTCAACCAGGCCACATTCGCAGCCGTGAGGATCCGGGGCACGAGGGCGATGTCTCGCATTGTATTCACCTGTGAAAGCGTGCTCAGTGAGAAGTCTGATAGCTGTGCAGAAAACAGGCCGGGAGGCGTTTGCAATTCCCAGCATGAAGTCCGGGGGTTGGCCTGATGGGGGGTGGTGGAGGGCACCCTCCCGAATGTTCATACTTGCTGACTTTGGCTCGTTTTCACACAGATGCCACTGTATCGTGTGGCATTTAGGGAGAGAAAATGAAATAGCGAACAAGATAGCGCAGATTAGCTGACACAATCAAAGTACCTATGGGACTGACAACATAGGTCTGTTGAGAGAAAAGATGACAGTGGAATTGCATCGGGGCCATGACAACGTATGCCCCTGTGAGGCGAAAGGGGGTGGGAGATACCATACAAGATCATGTGGAGGATCGCGGAAGGAGGTGGTGCAAGAAATGAGGCGTACCTCGTCCTCGTGAGATGGAAAGTGACGGGGTGACTGGAGATCTGGCGTGAGGAAACGAATGGTTTGCTGCTCGGATGCAGAGCGGGGACTCGCGCTTAGGTAAAGACCGTGTGGCATAGGTAGCGTCCGTTACCCTCTCCCCAGTGAGCTCTTGCAGTGCGGAGTAATAATCTCGCCTAACGTGGGCGGTATCTCAGGACCCCTGAAAGTTCCCCAGTAGGCCTGATCTTCAGCGACCCAAATTGTTGTGATTTTTATCCGCATGAGTTTGGGCAAAATTTATCCGGTTTTTCGGCTCAATCCTCACCAAAACTGGGCTTGACCCCATTTTTTATCCGCACCACGGATGAGGCATCAAATAAAATAGTTTTTTTGGGACAAAATGATGGGTCCATGTAGTAGTACATCCAATTAACTATGTATCTCCAATCTCTTCCTCTGAATCACAGTTGGCTGGGCCCGTTGGGGCTGTAGAAGAGCCGTTTCGCTTGTTGAATACCTTGATTGCCTTCTCAATGTCTTTTTGCTTTTTCCGGAGTGTCTTGAAGAGAGTGATATCTTGTGGGGAAACCTCAATGCCCGGCTGACCATCAACTGGTACAACAGGTGGACTCTGTAGAGCACAAAGGAACAGAGTGGAGGGAATAATGTCGAAGCACTGAAGCTGAGGGAATGGATGATTCATATGTGGTTTATCATAGAAATGAGAACCGAAATGATACTGAAAGACTTGAATAACAATGTTCGAAGCCGCGGTTATGGTGCCAACGCTGTCAACGTATCCATGTTTGCCGTGGTTTCCGCCCCCTTTCGAATACACAGTAAGAACTACCGAGAGTGTTATCAGTACACTGGCATCAAACTCGGGCGATGCGCTGACGGCAACAAAACATACTTTTGCATAGTACAAGTCCAAGGCCTTTGTGTGACGACATGGCGAAGCCGTATCCTCCGACAGTTGGGTGATGCTCATCCCGGGTCCCAGCATGCCGGAAATTTGGATCAGCAGCACGCAAAACGTTTAGGGCGTTGATGTGCGCATCCCCTATAATGTCGGGCAATCCAGCGCCGTGGTATATTCGCTTTCGTTTTGTCAGGGCCTGAGAAGAAACCAAAACATGGCATTTGGTGAGAAAACGCAAAGTAGCATAGCGACGCAACGTGATCGAATTATTTGACTCAGACTGACCTTTGTCGCTGCCGCGCTAGCTGCCATGGCCGCATTTGCGGAATTTCCTGTCATAGTCCCCTTCCAGCGTGCGGCTCTCTCCAACCCAGTCCCGATACCTCGATCGTCTTGTTGTTTGATAATTTCAGTAAATCTTCGAAGGATTTGCTGGCGCTCTGTAAGAGGCTTTGATTGGCGCAGGTTCATCTGAGTCGACTCAGACTCGGAATCACACAAAACTTTGGTATTTCCGAATTTGCGAACGCCAGTTTCGGCCTGTTTAGTCTGATGACGATAACGTAGGCGTAGTAGTTCAGATATGTCAATCCTTGAGGCAGAAGAGTACACATCAATTTCCGGTTCTGACACATTGACTGCCGGGAGGGAATTCGCTAGACGTTCACCATGGGCTGCAGCGAGAACAGACACGATGTGAGCCGCATCATCTGAGTAGGCTTCCGTCATCGCTTCGCCATCAAGCTCTGGCAAATTACATCTGAAAGGCCATATATGAGTCAGTATCACTTGGGCCAGTACAAAAGCTGCCTAAACGTACATGGACGTTTGGTCATCGATACTTAGTGCAATTGCTGCGAACCGATAGTCCATGAGTTCGTTTTCATGTGTTGGAGAGAGGTCAGCATCTTCAAGTCTGTCTAGCATTGCCTGATAGTCGTCACTTGAATGCAATGAGCTGCATACTGACTCCGAGTCATCCGAGTCATCAGCCTGAGACAGTTCCAAGTCGTCCGAGTCCTTATCTGCCCACCAGCTCGAAATAGATGGCAAGTGTGTGGGGCGTGACTGCATAGTCGAGGAATACAACTGTTCTGCAGTAAGTCCGAGATAAACAAAGAGCGAGTGAGCTTCATTATAGGCACGATGCACAATGTCCTGAATGTCCTCATTGGTAGGATAGGTAGAAAGTGCGACGAGGTCAATCCCACGAGTATCAGTATGAGTGTGAGAGTAGCCACTGGCGCGAGCTCTTCCATCGGGTGAATGGGAAGAAAGGAAGGCTTCCCGAAGCTTAATAAAGAGCTTAGGTATCATGAGATGGAAATCGAGCATCGTAAAGTCCTTGACGATTTGGCGACACATCCCAAAGACGTGTTCGACTGCCTCTGTACCCAAAAGCCAAGGGAGCAAGGGACGGCCTCCCTCGTTATCACGATAAATGAGAACGAGTTGAAGAAAGCCACGGATTAACACCTTCGTGATCTTGATGCATTGAGGTGACAAGAAATGCTTCTTTTTTGCATAGCCACCGACGTCGATAAATGCTTCCCAGAGCTCAAAGAAGAAATGAGCACGTAGTATCATCTGGACCCGCTCATCTATAGGAATAAGCCGATTCTGATATGCGTCGATCATTTCGCCGCAAATGAATAAGAAGCAGATAAGGCCTCTCTTGTCAGGACCCTTCGTCGAAAGCCACTCTAGCGTTGCACCACTAAAGAGTCGGACCGCGGCGTTGTCATCTTGACGGTCCACTTTTTCGACATCTCGTAAATAGAGGGGTGAGTCGTTATAAGCCATTGCACGAATATCGGCAAAGAGGATCGGATGGTTAGGAAGGATCGGAACTTGAGCGCCAGAAAAGCTGTTGTTGCGACATGTCTTAAGGAGATGCTTTGGGTCTTGGAGAATTGCCATGGGCTGATCTCCAAACCACGGGATGGGAATAACGATGTCATCGTGAATCGATCCATCGTCCGCAGGATGTTTAAATCGGATCTCCTTGATTTGGTCAGCTCGTGCCTCAAGCTTGTCCTGAACCGAGCGCTCGACGTTACTGCCATCCGTTGCATAAGAAGCGACCCTGATGTTGCAGCTACGGAGACCAATTAATATGTCCCATGTAAACTTGAGTAGATCGTTTGCTTCAAGGTTATCAGGGATCGATAATGCGGCAACAATGATAGTTGGTATCTTTGGTATGGGGATCTGAAGACAAAATAAGCGAAGCTAATGAACGATCAGCTTTTTAGATAGTTGGATGAACAGATATCATACCTTTGTTGCCTTCTGAAGCTCCTTATTTTGGATCACAAGCTGAAAGTCTTCGTGATTGAGAATCTGATAAGGCTCGCCTATATGGCCCATAAGAAAGTAACTCTTGCGAGCTTCGTCATAGTATGGGCGAAATGACGCCAGAAGCTTCGTATCGTCGCAGCTTAGACCAACGGGACCATCATACTGAAGTTTCTGTAGAGTCTCTTTAACCAGTTCAAAGGTTCGAGATTGAATCCCAATAGGAAACCGTGGTTGGCGTGCACGCTGCATACTGATTTCCAAGTCATAAATGAGCATCTAAGTCTGCGCATAAGAGGGCCAAGTGAGCTTACTGAAGTGTCCTTTGGTCGGGCAGTGTTAATACAGCTCTCAATCTTTCATAGGCCTTGGGGCTGTGCGTAAAGAGAATATGCGAAAACTCGATCAGATCTGGAGCATATCGCATTCTCTGCATTCCAACGCCTCGGGTTTCCTTGTCTTTTCGGAGGGCCACAGCTTCAATTATTGACGCAAACAGATTGTCGCCTTTATGTTCCCGAGACAGTATGCCATGAACGTATTGTAGCAGAGGAGATACAGTCTAAATAAAAAGTTTGATTTGTTACATCGTTAGCTATGTCATTGCGATAGAAGGCAATCATGACGTACCTCGTTTTCAATAATTTTACGCAACCCAGAACATCGGCCAAATAGCACAGCAAGCTTCTTGTTACGATACATCATATTGATGTATTTGTAGTGCTCGTCTGGAGGTTGAGGAATGTTGCACGCATTTTTAAAAGCCTTGCTCTTTAGCACCGAGCAACAGGCATGACAAGGTTCCGGCAACGAGTCACTTTCAGATCCTAGCGCTGACTCCACTGAGATAGGCCGTAGTCCCACTTTACTGCAGTCGGTCGAGAATACCTTGTCAGCGTTGTGGTCATTCCACCAAGTCCATTCATGACACTGGGCGGTTTTGACATGCTTCTTGCGTGCATTCGAAAGTCGGCTATAGCGCTTTCCATAGAGCTCAAGCGAGATTTTAGTCACAGATGGGGCGCCGCCCCCCCCTGCTCCAGTTCGACCCAAGTAAGCCTTGACAATAGAGTACTTAGAGGCATCAAGACCAGGACAAGGAAGAGGACTAGGAGCCGGCGCTGGCAAAGACAATGTTGTCTTAAAATACGAGTCAATACGCTTCATTCCGCCACCAGAAAGCTTTGCTGATTTCGGAGCGCCCTTGCAATTTGAGATATGCGTCTCAAAGTTCTTGGTGTTAAACGGGTACTTCATAATCAATGTTTTTCCGCAGAAGAAATGACGAACATGTTTTGAGTCCTGAATGAACGCGAGCCGGTCAAGTCCCAGAATCTTTGCTCGGAAATGCACAAGTTTGTTGTCTCCAGCGTGTATTTGCCCACTCTGGTACTTTTCATTCTGAAGGCGCTCCCAGATAGCTGATTTTGATTGACCCATACGCCGAGAAGATGCATCATCTGCAAGAGTAACCTTTTGTCTCTTTCGGTTTTGGTCAACGCGGTTTGATCCTTGGGGATGTGCTCGTCTCTTCTTTCTTCCCTCAGCCTGCTCAGATGCCAATGGATGACCTGACAAGACGTCACGGTGTGTATTTTCGAGGAAAGGATGCATGACCGAAACAACTGGCAATGGCACCGTCACCGTCACCGTCACCGCTGAAGTTGATTTGTCAGCGCTGTCCATCGCCTGAGCAACTTGAACTTGAACGCCTTCGTGCGTTGGCAAATTTGTCTCCAAGTCTGGTGGGTTTAGGAGATTCGCGACTGAGAAAGCGTTGGTATGTCGTGATGGATCTATGGCCATGATGCAGTTATCGACGTATGATTTTCTATCTGGGTCATTGTTCACCTAATATCCGGTGAGTGATAACTTTCATCACAAAGTATGTGAAAGACTAACATCCTCTATGTGCTTTCTAACAAGCACAACAAACCACCGACCTCTCTCAAGAGCTTTTGTTTCAGTGGTCCATAGATCATCATCCTCAAAGATGTCGCACGCGGCCGTATTTGCACAGAGGATTCCACAATTGGACATGTCATCTTGCCTCCCATGTTCGAGTCCATCACCAAGATTCTCGAATGGACCGTCGAGCCTTTTCTTCAACCACCACTGCAACTTCTTGATTATATCCGTTGGGGGGGCTAATTTGTGTGCAAGAGAATCACCTGTCCGAGACAGCGCCGCTTGGTAAGTGCAACTGTGACTATTGCCGCTAAGTTATGTCGCTCACCGTAAGACAGCTCTTTCAACTGAAAATCTAGCTTGAACGTCAACCAATGCTTCTGCGCGTCCCAGTGCACGGGGAATATGAGGAAATCAATTTCCCTATCTAGGATTCGCTTTTCGAGGCGGCGCAAGAACGTTGGTGGATGCCCATCAAAATACTGAATATTTTTTGCCTTCTCGATCTCAGTCCAAAGGCGAAGCGTTTCCACGGTGACTAGTGAGTCCAGGGTTTCATCTTGTTCTATACGGTCCGAAATATGGGCAAACATCATGTTAATTTGGGTTGAATTCATCCAGGTCTTGTCAGAAAGGTAGCGCGCAAATACGTCTGTCGCGCCATGTGCTCCAGCGATGTTTGTCTCTTCAGACCATCGAAGAATATCGGTGAGTTTGTGAGCCCCTCTGTAGACGTCATATTCCGTCTCTGATACTCCCCCTTGCATCTTGTCTTCCAGCCACGTCAATCCCTTCTTCCAGGTCTCCTGTAAGTCATATATCTCCCACATGTCTTTCCAGTATCGAGCTAACCAGAGTGGGAGGTAGGAGCCTGGATATGCTGGGTTTATCACCGAGTGCATATCATCGAGTATTGCCTGCCGGAAGTGGGTGTCGAGTTTTTCAACGAATTGGCGAGATGGAAGGGGAATGGTTGTGTGAGCATCCAGATCGGCATTTGGCTCCCTCTTCTTGAAGCACTCCAAAGCCTCTACCCCTGGGAGGGCATAGGTACGCTTTGGGAGTTGATATTTGATGAACGATTCGATGCTGAGGTCCATACTGGGGTAGCGCTTGTGTTTAATGTCTCCAGGAACTTCTCTGAGCATCGAAAAGTGCTCTGCGAGACCGGAAGGGGTGTCTATTGCAATTGGAAGCCGGCGTCCCTTCCCTATCCACTCTTCGAGCACAAATGGTGTAGGATGGTTGTCCTCAATGTCTGAGTTGGCCATAGCAGAATATTAGCAGTTCAAGTTGGAAGTGAGGTAGTGGTGAGATAGCGTAGTGGTTCTATTGATTCATCAGCTCCTGATACTAGTACATAGTACATAGTACAATTAGTGTACAACAGTTGTACAACTTCAACATGGACGCATGGACGCAAATGCCCATAAAGTATGTGTCCACACTGCTTCCACAGCCCAGGAGTAGTAGTGGAGTAGTTCAGGTCTCTGAGTGGTCTCAGTGTGGTCTCTGCCACGCGTGCTGTGGTAGTGGTTTTTAACCGCAAAGTCACCAGGCCTTTGTCACCGGACCTAACTTTTATCCGCAAATTCTGACCATAGATTTGGGTCCAAAACAGCTACTATTTATCCGCATAGACCTGTTGCATTTCGACGAAAATACCCAAATTTTATCCAAATCCCGGATCAGCGGGTTCAGTGTACTTTCAGGGGTCCTGGTATCTCCATATGCTCCACAGCAGAAAATACATGGAAAAGCTTGGGGGTTGTCCACGTATTCTTTCCAACTTGAAGACGTTATGTCAGTGGCCCTGGCCGGAGTCAGCGACGTGAAGTTGTTCAACGCTGGATAAAAACGGTGAAGACTTGCTGCATATTTGAGCTAGTCACGAAAATTGCCAATACAACGCACGGAACAATATCGCAATTGATAAGGCGATCCGAAATCCGTTGTATCTCGAAAGGTCAGGGTGACCAAAAGTTGACGTCGGCGCGCCGGTCAACGAAGTACAGCTTCGCTTCTTTGAGGGACCAGGGGACCTGCGTGCGAAAGATAATTGTGGAAGGTCAAAATCGAGCTGATTGAAGAACGCCGTGAGGGAGATAATAGAAGGAGTGTCGATCCGAACCACGAAATCCTGAAAGTATTCGCTAGTGCCGTGGAATAACGGCTTGGTGAGAGTGAGGCCCGGGATGACGCGCGCCAATGGGAGCGCCGGAAGTGTGGTGGACGGATGCCTTAATCGTATGGGTCACGTGCATTAAGCGATGGCAGTCCTAGACAATGCAGATTAAACAGTACACTCAATGTTTGCAACCGCCCGGGAGAACCGCCCCATTTTTGCCTGTCGATATAGCTTCGCTATCGTTTTGAGGTTGAGGTCATATCGCATCAAGCTCGGTGAGATAATCATAGATCTTCGCGTTCTCCTCCTCTTCGACCGCTTGTCACTACCTCCACGCTCCGTATTTTTCGTATCTTGAATAGACTTTCGTGTCCTGTAAAAGCACCTGCACTGTTTTGTAGAGGTGTCGCTGAAGTTCTTGTGAGATGCTCCCCCCAGTGTCAGTCCATAACACGCAACGACAACCTTGTTCTATATTTCTCCTGGCCTGAGGCACCAAAGTGCGGGCTGCCCAATTATCGTACATCAAATACAAAAAGCAGCAGAGAACTGCTGTGGGAGGTGAGAATCACTGGGAGGGGTGGGGAACGGTTGTAAAGACAGGTACTAGCAAAAAGAGAAGTGGAGATCATTGACGAGGCCCCTTCAACATTAACCCTGGCTCCTGACGTCCTGACGATGAGCTCATTTAGGTGAGATGGACAGTGACAGGTCGATCGGAACGCCGACGAGAGGAAATGAATGGCTGTATTGCTTGCTGCATGGATGTCGAGCGGGGGTGTAGGTAGAGATGGCGTAGCATAGGCAATGCGTCCATGACCCTTTCTCCAGTGAGCTCTTGCAGCGCAGATCCAATAATATCGCCAAGTTTGAGCGGTATCTCCATGTGCTGCAAAGCTGAAAATGCACGGAAGATCTCCAGCCATTGGGGGTTATCCACGTAGTCTTTCCAATCCGGAAACACTTTATTCGTTGCACGCCGCCTGGCTTCGATGAGAAGCCGTTCTACATTAGATAAGAAAGGCGAAATCTTCCCACATATTTGAGCTAGACACCAAACTTGCCAATCGAACGCATGACATGATATCGTGATAGTTAGAGCCCTCCGAGATCCCTTCCTTCTTGACGAAACACGATGACCAATGCGGACGTAAACGCTTTCCTTATCAAAGCTCAGCATCGCCTCCTCAAAGGACCCAGGAATCTGTGTGCGACTGATAAACTGGAGGAAATGTGGAAGGTCAAATTCGAGCTGATTGAAGAGCCATGTCTCGACGGAAACAATAACAGGGGTCTCGATCCGAGTCACAAGATCCTCAAAGTACTCGCTAGCGCCGTGGAACTCCAAATGGGTGAGAGCGGGGAGGACAAGGCGTGTCAATGAAGACGGAGGTCTATTCCTTGGATCAGGACGAGAAGCAGGGGATTTGAATTCAATGGCAACGGCTTTAAGCCTAGCCAACGCGGATAGGGCCGTGGCCATAGCCTCGGGTGAAATGTAACCGGTATTGGGTAGGTCCCTAAGTTGGATTGCGACAAGGTCATGGAAAAATGGAAGAAATTTTGGTAGTCCCGGAAATGGAATACCAATCAAGCTGAGATACTTTAGACGTGGAGCAGATCCACCCAAAAAGGTATCAGGAGCCACAGGCGCCGACCTCGAAATACGAAGGTGAAGACTTGTCAACACTGGATATGGCTTCTTCATTACTTTGTAAAGCCGTTTCAATAGAGTACTCCTTGTTATATTTAGATCGATGTCGGATACGCGATCGTGGTGCTCGAGTGCGGCAATAATGTTAGCTCCTCCACCCAGAGGGCGTTGCGATCCTATGACGATAGGAAAGGCGCGTGGCCAGACATCTAGCGTCTTCTTCACAGGTGTGTTCGCATTGCATACAAGTTGCAAATTAAGACGAAGCGGTGATGCAAACACGATGAATCTCCACCTTCGGCATACGTGCACAAGTGCACGCCACCATATAGAGGGGTCGTACAAAGTCCTGTTTTGACAGAGATCGAAGATTTCCAGGAGGACATCGTCAGGGAGGGATCCGATTGTCACGCGTGGGAAAGAAATCAGGCCTACTCGATCGAAGTGAGTGGTGGCTTTAGCGGTGGCCTATATTCATGAGACGTACCTGGTCGTGTTCGATTAACACTACGTTCCTTCCGAAGACGCATAATGACCTGTACTTTCTCTAGTGACGGGTAGTTAATGTGCTATCGAGTGTGACTGCTAGTTGTTCGAAATTTAGCTTAGCAAGCACATAGTTAGCTTAAAATGCTATTGCGGTGAGGGTACAGGCCTAGACGTACCTGCGAGAGAGAGCGCTCTTCGACAGAAATGTTAACAATTTAGCTGAGGGACGTCGCAGCCGCATAGCGCAGTATCATGATGTGGCGCATGCATGTCACATGACTCGGATGCACGGACCAGCCCACGACGGTCATCAATTCTGGTAGCGATAGAGGCCAACATTCACTCTGAGTATAGTAAGTATAATTTATAATTTACAACTGTAACAAACGATAAAAAGCCCCCGATAAGAGGAACATTGAAGGCAGAGTTCACCGTGATGAACAGCCTAGGGGTACTAGTGGCTCTCCAGAGCGCTTATTGTAGATACGGCGCCCAACAGCCGTCTTTACGGCATAGGAGGAGAGAAATTCTGTCCACAAGTCGACACCCCCAAAAAAGTTTTGAAGTACTTGCTGACTTGGAATCGAACCAAAGGTCGTTCGCGTGCTCGAGGGCGGGATACTGCAACAAGGGCGGTACATCCATATCCCCAGTGCAGACTGAGCGTTGTTAATGTTGTCGAGACGCATGTCGGCCGTGGTCGCGCAAGTGCTTTCTGTCATTCAAGTCAGGTGGGCTCATAGTCTACCGTACTAGTAGTACACCCCAGACACAGGAACACAGAGAAGCGGTCGCAGAGGTAGTGTGGAGTACGGAGAAGACAACACACCGAGGAACGCCTTCGCTCATTTCCACGCAGATACCACTGCTTGTGTACTTATGAGACTGAGAACACGGGTCTGTTGAGAGAAACGTGGTTCGTCATGCATCGGGGTCATGGTAATGTATGCCCCTGTAATGGAAAAGGGTGCGAGATACCATACAAGAAAATCATGTAGATGGTTGTGGATGGAGAGATGAGGTGGTGGTGGAAGAGGTGAGAGGTTCCTCGTCCTCCGTGAGATGGAAAGTGACGGGATGATGAAAAGTGACAGGACGATTGGAAAGCTGGCGTGATGAGATAAATGGCCCTATAACTTGCTGTACGGATGCAGAGCGGGGACTCGGACTTAGGTACAGATCCCGTAGCATAGGTAAGGCGTCCATAGCCCTCTCCCCAGTGAGCTCTTGTAGTGCGGATGCGATAATCTCGCCCAGCGTGGGCGGTATCTCCATATGTTGCACAGCCGAAAATGCATGGAAGAGCTCCAGCCATTGGGGGTTATCTACGTATTCATTCCAATTTGAAGACGTTACACACGTCGTACGTCCCCCCGCGTAGTGCCAGTGGTCCGGATCGGAGTCAGAGATGTGAAGCTGTTCTACATTGGATAAAAATGGCGAAAACTTGCTGCATATTTGAGCTAGACACGAAACTTGCCAATCCAACGCACGGCACAATATCTTGATAGATAGTGCGATCCGAAATCCCATCCATCTTGGCAGATCAGGATAACCAACCTTGATGTAGGCGTACCGATCAACAAAGTACAGTTTCGCTTCCTTGAAGGACCCAGGGATCTGCGTGCGACAGATAAACCGGAGGAACTGTGGAATGTCGAAATCGAGCTGATTGAAGAACTCCGTTTTGATGGACCGAATAGCAGGAGCATCGATCCGAGAAACGAGGTCCTCAAAATATTCGCTAGCGCCGTGAAACGTAAAATTGATGATATTTGGGAGAACAACATGTGTCAATGGAGATGGAGCTCTGTTTGTTTGGTCAGGGGAGGAAGCTGAGAATTCAAGTCCAATAGAAAGGGATTTGAGCTTGGTCGATGCGGACAGGGCGGTGGCCATTGCTTCGGGTGAGATGTAAGCGGTATTGGGTATCTTCAAGAGATGAAGATGAACAAGGTCGTGGCAAAATGGAAGAAATTTTGGTAGTGTCGGAAATGGAATACCAAACAAGTTGAGATGCTTTAGACACGGGGCGGATCCACCTAAAAAGGTATCTGGAACTAGAGGTGCCAGCTCCTTATCAAATTTAAGGCGAAGATCTGTCAATATTGGGTATGGCTTCTTCATCACTTTGTAAAGTCGTTTCAATAGAGTACTTGTCGGATGAAGATAGATTTCGGATACGCGATCGTGGTGTTCGAGTGCGGTAATGATATTAGCTCCACTCAGAAGGTGCCTTCGTCTTGGTTCATATATGGTGATAGGCAGGAGCGGCCAGACATCTAACGTCTCCTCCACGGGTGTTTTCGAATTGCATACAAGTTGCAAATCAAGACGAAGCGGTGATGCAAACACAACATATCTCCATCTCCGGCATACGTGCACCAGCGCATGCCACCACCGATGGGTGATGTACAGAGACATTCGATAGAAGTCGAAGATGTCCAGGAGGACGTTATCAGGGAGGGATCGGATCGTCACGCGCGGAGAAGAAAGCGGACCTAATCGACCCAGGTCAGTGGCTGCATTAGACGGGCGGCCCATAGTCAGGAGACGTACCAGAGCGTCTTCGATTTAACAACACCCTTCGGCGACGCATCATATCCTTTCCTCTCCTGAGCCCCATATTAGGATCACGTGTTGACATCGAAGAGGTGCCAGGGAGTGGAGGGAGAACGCAGAGTCAGCTACTGTACTAGTCGAGTCGTGATGCATATGACGCCTGTGTTGCAGGCACACTGTATCTACCATTTCTGACTAATCAGTTCCGACGGGGGTTCACCCCGAACTTAACACGACCCATGACACCACGAACGCGACCGTACGCTACTTCAAGTTCATCCACTGGCAACACACAGATTTATCTTATACGATGAAAAATGGATTATAATAAAAAAAGGAAAGGTCATTCTGGGTCCAACGGGTCTTCCAAGGAGTTTTTAGTGAATCTGCGGAAGTAGTCCCTGTCGCTCTGGAATTTTCACGCTTATGCGGTGCGTGGCCAATATCTTCCCTTGAGTCCCTTATCGTATACCTTCTTTTTTTTTTAACCAAAAAAATTAGGTCACGGTTTGCTGCGATCGCCCCCAGCCCGCAATTTCGGGGCCCAGACCCCCCTTCTCGGATTTCGCACATGCATATACCAAGTTTTGCGACCCTTGCGCTACCCATGAACTGTGGGCTCATCCTGGCAGAGCGATGCACAACACTGTTTTTTTTTACGCACGTGCAATTTTGATCTGTTGACGTTGAGCACACGAACGGGACTTTCACCCCCGCACTCGTAATATTTTTGTCTGTCCCTGCCCAAACTCTCCTTCCTCCTCGATCGTAAAATCTCTGCATGATCACATGCATCGATCTCTACCTCCTCGCACCGCATGTTCAGGGTTTCGATCCCTGCCCGTGAGCTCTCTAATCTAGGGTGGGGACGGAAATGAGACTCGGAGGTTGTTAGTGTCATATTGAAATGGCCATATTGGTATGACATATCTCGATTTTTAGAATAAAAAAGCAACGTGCGCTCTATGGTACGGGTGGAGATAGCTGTGCTGTACCGATTTTACATCCACATGTGGTAAAGACCGTCGATGGATTCTTCCATGCAAGAATCGCGCAAAGGCAGGGAATCACAACAGTTCCATTCCTCTTGTCAATGGTCGACGGCATCGGTCATGATTTACCGTATTAATCGACGGTGCGGGGTTAGACGTCTTTTCATTTGCGGTGCTTTATAAAGTGAACAACGTGACAACATAGTACAATTACAAGTCGGTAAAGAACTCTGCGCCGCTACTACTACGGACATAGGCTAGCGCATGGTTTTCTATTTGTCCCGCGATTTTCATTTGTCCTTCACTTTGCTCAGAGAACCTGGCCGAGGTTGACGTGGACGGCTTTGACGTTGGTGTAGCTAGTACGGTAGGAGGGAAAAAAAAACGCATAAGGGAATCAGTCTACCAGACGCAGAAGTAATGAGAAAAAAAAACGCGAGAACGCACTTGTTGAGCGCATATTCGCCGAGTTCGCGTCCGATCCCAGACTGCTTGTACCCTCCGAAGGGCACGTTCGGGAACAGCACGTTGTAGCAATTGACCCACAGCGTGCCCGCGTGCAACCGGTGCGCGAGCTGAATCCCGCGCGTGACGTCTTTGGTGAACACCGCGGCGGCGAGGCCGTACATCGTGTCGTTTGCCTGACGTATGACGTCCTCTTCATCCTCAAACTTGATGAGGACAGCAACAGGCCCGAAAATCTCCTCCTTGACGATACGCATGTCTGGTCTTGTATCGGTGAAGATTGTCGGTTGGATCCAGTATCCGTCCTTGCCATGCTGCTCGCCACCCAGGTGCACCGTGGCGCCTTGCTCCTTACCCGAATTAATGTAATCCATGATGCGCTGAATCGATTTCCCATAAGCATTGAGCAAGTACTACTATGAAACGATGGAGAAGGAGATATTCGCACATTAAATTGGACCTCGGAGACTTGGGGTCCTTGATACGAATCGCTCACGAATGGATCTCCGAGCTTGATCGATTGGGACTTGGCAGTGAAAAGTCTGAGGAACTCATCGTAGGCGCCAGATTGGACAAAGATACGCGAACCGGCGCAGCAGCACTGCCCGTGATTCCAGCTGATAGCCCACCTTCGATGAGTAACAACAAAGGCTCAACCCATCACATAACAACGTACTAGATCCCGTGAGAGGCCCAGTTAACAGCTTGCTCAAGGTCCGCGTCATTGAATACAATGTTGGGAGACTTTCCACCTAGTTCAAGTGTGACGTTCTTCAGGTTCGACTTTGCTGACGCTTCCATGATCTTGCGCCCGACGAGGGTGGACCCCGTGAACGCCACCTTGTCAATACCCATATGTCCCGAGATGGCCTGACCAGCAGTGTTGCCATAACCAGTAATGACATTTACGACACCAGGTGGGAAGCCAGCCTCATTAATGAGCGAACACATGCGGAGCGCAGTCAGAGGGGTGAACTCTGACGGTTTGAGCACAATACAATTGCCCGTTGCGAGTGCCGGACCGAGCTTCCATGCCATCATTAACACTGACCGGTGGAAGTAAGGGGACAAACGAACAGAAAAGATCCGAAGAGATGACATACATGGAAAGTTCCAAGGGATGATCTGTCCTACGACGCCAAATGGCTCATGACGAGTATACGACAGTTTGTCCTCGTTCGTTTCGAGGACTTGTCCATGGATTTTGTCTGCCCAGCCGGCGTAGTACCGAATCGTGCTGATCGACATGTCTAGATCTGCGGCCTTGGCCCAGCCGAAGGTCTTGCCGTTATCGAGCGCCTCAAGTGCGGCCAATTCGTCTGAGTGCTTCTCTACGAGGTCCGCTAGCTTATTGAGAAGCTTCCCACGCTCTGGTGCCGATACCTTAAACCCCCACAATGTCTCGAAGGCGCGACGGGCGACTTGAACGGCACGGTCGACATCTTTTGCCGTACCCTCTGCAACCGAGGCAATAACCTTCCCGCTTGCTGAAGGACTCGTCAGCATTTAGTCTACCACTTGCGGCTGCAACACCCAACTCACAAGGATTCAAGACTCTATGAAGCGGTTGGGAATGAGTGAAACGATGTCAATCGACGCGACAAGGTGGGTGCTTACGGGATAGTGGTGTTGTCGGAACCAGCGGAGAATTTCCCGTCGATGAAGATGCCTGTAGGAAAGGAGACCTTTCCCTTGAAGCACTCGTTGTCGAACTCATAACTGAAGGTGGTCGTTGACATTGTTATGGGGAGTAAGTGAAGAAGCGGAGGAGAGGGGAAAGAGAGAACTTTAAAAAGGCGAGGAGAAGCATAGCGTAATGGGACCGAATCAGACGTTTACAACGAGCCGCGGTCACTGGCAGCTAACATTCCAATATCAAGTTGGAGTGTAGAAAATAACCTTACCCACGTTCTATCTTTGGTAACAACCATTCACTTTTGCGCGTAAACATACAATCACGTGCTCTTGATCCATTGGCGGGTTTATGTCTAATTCAGTTCTGGGCATGGCTAGAACTCGCATACATTCACGACGGAAGCTTGTATTCAGGAACCTGTGAACTCGTCTCCTTGATGGTGTACACAAGCCCACACAGGCCTGTGGCGCCTTTTATGAATCTTAAAGGGTTCAACTTGGTGACAAAAGGTGATCTTGGTAGAGGGATTTAGTGGACGGGAGGTTGGTTGGAATGAAGTGGAGCTCACAGGCACCCTTGTAGAGGGCTTCTACCGTATAGTGGCGGTGGAATTGATCCGACATATTTCCTATTGCCAAGGGACTAATAGGACTATAGTTAAGCCTCGATCCCTGGCACTACGTGCCGGCGCCGCGCATAGCCGAAAGATCTTGACGGCAGATGATCAGAATGGCCAGCCTGAAATTGGAGACACGAATTCGCTTTGCGTATACGAATCGAAGGACCGGACGTGAAGTTATTTTTCACGAACGTATGTGACAATGCCAGACTCGAACTGTCGCAAATCGTTTCCAATAGAAACCTGATTTTTGATGCACGAAAGAACTGGTACGCCTGCGTGACCACCGTCGGTGACCCACCGGGTACTACCAGGAGTAGTTCCGAGTTGGTTGTGCCTGTATTTAGAAAAGAGTCTTGATCTACTGTAATCTCCGAGGTCATCAGAGTCAAGCTTGAACAGCCTGAGCCTGACCCATTTGCATACTTACAACCCAACAACGCCTCATTTTTCGACCTGGTAAAGGGCTAGACGACACCGTGATGGATACTCTAGTGAGTGGTCATCCAGCTATCCCCATAACACTTGCCATAACAATTAATTGATGCTGCAAGTTTACAAACAACCACTGGCCACATCCGCGGCTCGGTGCTCGCAACCGAGAGCAGGGCCGATGATTACGTAAGCCTCCGGGAAGAACACCGGAAACCGATCTTTTGGAGGGGTACGATAGCGGTGAGCCGGGGCAATGATGCCGCAAAAAACCAGGAACCATCAAACTCCAGCGGTCCAAAACGTTCAACGGTAAATATCTGAGCATCGCTCGTTGCTCCGGGCCGTCGTCAGGCCAACTACTAATTACTTATCGCCACAGAGCCGACCCTTGATTGCAGCATTTGGCAATCGATGGACTTTCCATGCCAGTGGATAATCCATGGTCGCTCCATGTTCGCTGCAACGACTCGTGAAAGACCCACTGCCCAAACCTAATCTCGGAGACCATGATCGCCCAAAACCACCGTTCCGAGGTGTATGTATGCTGCCTGTTCCTATGCTGTGTCCTGTTTAGGATGGCGGTGCCGGCGGCAATCTGAATAAGGACTGATGACAAAGTCATCCTTTCTTGGAAGTGCAATGATCTACGTCTCCAGCGACCAGTAACAGGTAAGTTAAAGTGAATCATGCACCAATCACGTCTTAGGGTCACAGATTGCGGTGTTTCCCCGCTCTGTGTCCCACTGGCATCACCTCTTGGCAACTTGAATTTTGTTTCAAACTCGAGATTTCAAACTCGAGAGGTTTACCAGGACGACGTGGTACAAATGGTCTACGAGAGTGACCCTACCATGTCGCCACCATCATGTATTTCATCTAACCGGCGCCCAATACCTGGCCTTTACCTTGACAGGTGTCTTGGGCGCACTTTGTCGTTCAAGTTTCCATCAGGGTTGTTGTCAAATACTGCAGATAGGTGGTTACTACGCCCCCCCACGCTTATATGGTATATAAAGCCCACTCTGGTCTTATAGCTTTGCCTCTCCAAGGAAAGTGTGAGCGTCGCTTTACTCGCAGATTGAGCCTGCTATGTCCCTGGTGAACATAGATCTCGGCCCACACGCTGGGCAGTATATGTAAGTAGTTGCAAGCTCCGAGTCCTTTTCCCCGCTCTCTTCGTTGACTGGTATTTATCCTAGATACCTCAATTCCATCTGCAATATCTCAGCTGCAGGTGAGCTTGCCACTCGTCCACGTCAAAGGCGAACCCAGGGTGTTTATGCCCACCTGTCCCTTTCTAGCGATATTGTATTACGAATATGCGCTCACATTACCTCGGGAAATTCAATACCTCTGGCCTCCACACAACAAACAAGGGTGGTTCACGACAGCCTGCCTTCTCAATCGCTACCTCGCCGTAATTGGCCACCTCCCGACTGTAGTATCGTATTTCCTTTCAGGGAGTCCTACGGTGCGTCATTTACCTTGAAAAGTGTCAAGTTTGGCTGAGATTGACTGAGCACAGCTGTAAGTTGCTGTACACATCCCATGATGAAAGCTCGTCAGATCGTATACTTAGCTGTGATGATCTTCATACGTTCCGCAAGACCCTTGTAGTGAACATGCAAATCATCGCTGGACGTAGGTTCCAAGAAGCTTCATTCTGTCTCACTGGTCCTGACCCCCACGAAGTCCTATGCCTAGTCCGCGTGTATGCATTGTATAGCCGAAGTCGCCGCATCCTATCACTACTCCTCACGATTGGCTTCGGGGCAATTATCAATGCATCTGTATGTCTTTCTCATCGAGATCTCCAAGTGTTTGTGTTCATCATATCCATATCACCATTTTTGGGAAGGTGATGCTGGTCATTGCCCCTCGCGTTGGAGGCGAAGAAATCCTCGTCATTTCCGATATTCGTGGATGTAACCAGTTCACCCCGTTTATAGGGTGCGTAGCCTATCCTGCTTGATGATTCAACATCGGTACGACTCAACGACGTCTTTGTGTTTAGGGGTCTATGTAAGTCTCTGAGTCACAGTCACCACGGCACCAACTGAAAAACTCGATGAAACAGATGGCGCTTTAGCATGGACTGGCGTACTCATTTTTGACAGCGTGGTATTCTCCCTTACTCTGTACAAAGCCTTGTCAGTTGGGAGAGGCGTTTGGCTACTGGATTTGATTGTTCGTGATGGTGCGTCGACTCGGAGTCGATTCAGTTACTTCCGCCACGGAGCCTCATCATCATCTTAGGTGCTCTGTACTTCTCGTACGGGCTATTCTATTAACTTGTTGACGAAGGGTTGACGATCTCTTTGAAGGGTCCTCTTCATCATGAATCTAATAAATATCTTGATGCTTTGGGTGCGTCGCCATTGCATCTAACAGCTTTCTAAATATTAACACTATGCCTGGACTAGTGTTCCCCTGTATGTCACCAGCCATTTGTCGTTGCCAGGGCCTCGTTTCTCACATCGTTTCCGTCAAACACAGCCTTTGCTGAAGAATTCGACTGCAACCTTAACGAGCGTGTATGTCTTGATACCACCTCTGGTGTGACCAGCCTGATGTTTGATCTTGGATGTACAGGCTCTCGACCACTCTCGTATCCCGTCTCGTGTTGAACCTCCGCGAGCAAGATTCTTCGATTTCGCGCGTATCAACAAGCATAGATCCGAATCATAAGTTTCAGGCGGCTCCGTCGCCTGCAGAACTTGTGGTATCCACTTGGGATGTTACCTCAATCGGGGCGCCAGACGACCGAACGAAAGCCACGAGCCAAGCCCGCATAGTCGTTGGCACGCCTTGAACTTTGTCATTCGAGACAAAACAGATTAGGAAAGTTCTTCCAGGAATGGCGACGCTGATTGAGTGCACAGTGACAAAAGGCATCAACAGAACGTTCCAACGAAAGGCTGCGAATTCTCGGCAATAACGTAATGCATTCCATGACTTGCCTCATAACGTCGGCCAGCCCACGAAACGAATAATCACTCTACTTCTCCATGGCTTTACCTGCTCGGGTTGGACCGATGTTTACTAGAACCAAGAGTCTCGAACCCCGTCGACCCTACCGTCGCGATTCATCGGTCGCTGCTCAATACGTAGTAGGCGTAGTGGTATCCTGGGTCAGCGTTGCTCATGCCTAGGTCGAAATAAACCTGCGCGTTTTTTATAGTGCTACTGCTGGCATGTGGTAGAGTAGCAACTTGAATGTCTAGTATTGCAGAGGCAAGGTGTACAAGCTCGGCGACAAAGATATGATTGATACGTCCAAGGTCTGTCAGCAATCTTTTCAGGACCGACGTTCCCTCAGATAGGTGGGACCTCGCTTTTTTCAACCCAGTTCATATGAGAATATTACCAGGTGACATATGACAAACTGTACAATCTTATACTCAGTGTCAACTCCAAACAAGTCCTATTCCACTGGCACGCGACTATATAGCGTGGAACTTGGATAAGCTCGAGGCTCGAGTCTGTTCAACCATGGCTGGATGCTGCTCAGCCGGAATTTATCAAGTTACTTTGATGCGTGCGCAGAAGCATCCCCAGAGGATGGAGTCAAGAGGCTGGAGGTAAGTATCGTAGCTAGTCGTCGTAGAAATGTAATCACGTGTTCCCTCGCTTCTGAGACTGTGGGAACATTTCCCTCTCAACACGACCTCTCACCACTTCATCGTCACACCTCTTGCCCTTGCTTCCCTAAAACAGTGAAACTTCTTTGATTCCAGCGTGTGGAATATCTACCATGCCTCGAGGGACGAAGTCTAACGGTGCCCGGAAAGAGCAGAATGCCACACGAACAGTAGTATCTTCCTGAAAACCAGCCAAGACGTTGGTGAGTGAGTCGCCTTCTCCGTACTCCACAGTACCTCTCTCAGATTTCCTGTGTCTCCGGTGTACTACGGTAGTTTATGATCCTGCCTGACCTGAATGACGAATTCATAATGATCATTCCAGCACTTACGTGACTACCACCGTCATGTGTCCCGACAAGAATTGAACGCTCAGGCTGCACTGGGGATGCACCAACCTTTATTTCCTGCGAGTCCAAGTCAGCGAGTACTTCAGAATATTTGATTTTGTGTCGGCTTGTGGACAGAATTACATGTTAGTATTCGGGAGAGTACGTACAGCGCAATCCCTCCACCTGTGCCGTAAAGATGGCTGTTGGGCATAACTCATAAGCCTTCAATGTTCCTCTTACGGGGATATCTTTGTACGATACGTCCGTTACACTTGTAAATGATGTATTATACTTATACTTGAAGTGGATGTTGGCCTCTACTGCTGCCAGAAATCGGATAACGGTATTTTTATGGGTGCTTGTGGTACACGTGCATCATGTGACCTGCATCGTGCGACACTGTGACCTCAACCGCATAGCCTCTCTCCTTCTACGTTTCTCAGGTGAACTGTCAACGCCTCTGTCGAAGAGTTCTCTTTCTTGCAGGTACGTCCATAATCCAGATCCCTCACTGCAATAGCAGTCTAAACTAACTTCGTGCTTGCTAAGTTGAATTTCGAACTACTACTAGCAGTCACAGTTGATACTAGTAGCCCATTACATATCCATCCTCTCAACGAACGAGAGTTACTAGGGAACGGACAGGTCATTATGAGTCATCGGAAGGCACGTAGTATTAATCAAAAACGACCGGGTACGTCTCATGACCATAAGCCGCCGCTGAAGCAATCACTCACTTGGATCGAGTAGACCCGACTTCTTTCCCACGCCTGACAATCAGATCCCTCCCTGACAATGTCCTCCTCGACATCTTCGACATCTATCGAACGTCTTGCAACATCCCCTTCTCCCTTCTGTGGTGGCACGTGCTGGTTCACGTATGCGGAAAGTGGAGATACATTGTATTTCAATCACCGCTTCGTCTTGACTTGCAACTTGTATGCAATGCGAAAACACCCGTGAAGAAGACGCTTGATGTCTGGCCACGCAGCTTTCCTATTGTCATACGGGATATGAGATCGCGACTCCCTCAGAGTGGAGCTAACATTATTGCCGCACTCGAGCATCGCGATCGCGTGTCCCAAATCGATCTCGAAATAACAAATACTCTATTGATGCGACTCGACAAAGTGATGAAGAAGCCATATTTAGTTTTGACACATCTTAGCCTTCATATTTCGAAGTCAGCGACACCGGTGCTTCGTGATACCTTTTTGGGTGGATCTGCCCCGCGTCTCAAGCATCTCAGCTTGGTTGGTATTCCATTTCCAGCACTACCAAAATTTCTTCCATCTAGCCACGATCTTGTCGGAGTTCAAGTCATTCATATACCCAATACCGGTTACATTTCACCCGAAGTTATGGTCACAGCCCTATCCGGGTTGACCAAGCTTAAATCCGTTCACATTGGATTCGAATCCCCAGCTTCTCGTCCTGATCCAGCAAATGGACCTCCTTCTTCATTGACACGCGTTGTCCTCCCCGCTCTCACCCATTTGCAGTTCCACGGTGCTAGCGAGTACTTTGAGGATCTCGTGGCTCGGATTGACACCCCTGCTATTATTACAGTCGAGACATCATTCCCAGCGAGAAATGACTTACAGTAATTCGAAGTAAATTTAACTAGTTGAATTGATTCAATTTTTATCAACGGATGAGTCTTTTTGCGATTTAATTGAATGGACAAATCGAAAACATTTTCAGTTTTCTGAATTTAATTGAATATTAGATCGGATCGGATTCGAATTCGTTTGATTGCGCGATTGAATCAGATTGAATCAAGTTGAATACAATCGTTACGCGAATTTGAATCGGATCGAATTATATTGATTAACCGTTCGAATCAGATTGAATTGAATTGTTCCTGATTTAATTTCTTTGTACAGTGCAATCGTATCAAGAATTATCTATAGCTATCGATTTTATTCAGCCCGCGGTTGAATCCGATCGAATCTAATCACAGTCATCACGCCTGGCCTTTCCGTCGACATCTAAAGTCGAGAAACACGAGTGTAATTAGTCTCATGCGATAGAGGGAGATCGTAATGGACAGACCTGTATTGAATTTAATTCGATTTGTTCTTCTTCGTCTTCTTAGCCTCTTGTTCCTTCTGTTTATAGCACTGTCGTATATCTGATTAGATATTGCGAGCGCGATAAAGAAAACAGTACTCGCCGTAAGAACATCTGCTTCCAGATTGTCCCATACGTTGGCAAACTCCTCTCGCGTGATATTCGGATGCTGCTTGATGTAATCGATAGCGAATAAATTCCTGTGCGCGTGATCATATAAACGCTGATTGAGCCTGGCGGATGAACTCACCGCGCTGATAAGGAATTATTTGCGCGCATCGGGATCGCCTTCTTTGCCCTTTGATGTTGTTTCTCGGGCACGGAGGATTGGTTAGTGGTGCCGATAACGCCGTTGTCGGGCTGTGGCGCTGTCATTGGCCCAGATCCATTTGGCGCATCCAATCTGGTCGCTGATCTAGTCCCGTGAATACTATCGGAAGCGTTGGAAGTGGCTATCGTTGGTGCGTACAATTTTGTGAGTGCTAGTATCGCGAGATAGCTTATAAGAATGTACCTTCTGTCCCTGTGCAAGTTATTGAAGCCGCCGCAGCGTCGTTTTGACTGTCTTGTGTGGATGATATAGTTCGAGGCACTACGAGAGGCCTGCTTGTAGCACTCCGAGTGATGGAGGAGCTGGTCGGTCGTGTACGTGAGACGATCTATAAAGCGATAGGAAACTTACAGTGGTCGGCGGATGACGAATCGCTTCCGGGATATCAATGATAACATGTTAGTATACAAGCGCAGATAGGGAGCAAAAACACACCAGAGGCCGTTGGCTTTGTGCGTTTTCACAGCTGCTTGTCTGTGCTGTGTCGCTGTTTTCCAACTCAGGAGCTGTGGGGGGTTGGGGGGACTCGGAGTGCACACTCCGAGGAGCATTTATGTGTGCCGCGTCGCCGATTTCCACCTCAGGGGCTGTGGGGGGTTGGGGGGACTCGGAGTGCACACTCCGAGGAGCATTTATGTGTGCCGCATCGCTGATTTCCACCTCAGGGGCCGTGGGGGGTTGAGGGGACTCGAAGCGCATACTCTGAGCATATTGTGTGCGTGCCGCGTCGCCGATTTCCACCTCAGGGGCCGTGGGGGGTTGGGGGGACTCGGAGCACACACTCTGAGCATATTGTGTGCGTGCTGCGTCGCTGATTTCCACCTCAGGAGTATGTGTTGGAGATGGATGGGCTGAGAAGATGCAGCGAAGGTAACATCAGTGCAGGTTTTCAAATGAAAGCAGGAGGAGGGGCGCACTGCCAGTGTGTGGGCGAGGTTCAGGACCATCTGGCGCCCTTGTAGCTCCTGGAACGGTTCAGAATAAATATATGGTATGCTTCGATGACTTACTTCTCGCCCTCTTGTTTGAGTTCGCTCGAGGTGGTGCCTCAGATGACCGCTTTGCTGGACACACAGCTTGGCTATCGCTATCTGACAATGTAGCTTCTTCCGAGTTGCATTTGATAGAGATCTGTTTCTTCGAGTACGTGCTGTGCCACTGCGAATACCCATTGGTGCATATAGACCTGGCCTTCCAATGGCCTTCGCAGAATTTGAGGAGGGGGTATTGCTCTTCGATCTCCTCGTAGAATCGTAACTGTGCTCTGGCGTCCACCTCTCGCCATGGGCATCCGAGATTACCGTCGTAGTCCTGGTAGAGGACGCGCCAGAAATGTCGGCTGGCCTCGCGAATGGCATCCACTTCTTTCCCCTCCAGGACCCGCCCTGTCTCATCCTGAAGGAACCTGAACATGACGTTCTCACCCTCAATATTGCGACCTCGGCCACCTTTGGGTTTTTCGTCTTTTAGAGCCTTGTACTGTTTGAGGTACCAGAAGTCGATCTTTGGGTAGTCCTTCCTTTGCATCGGTGGCTTGGTCGGTGGAGGCACAGGCGTTTGAGCGTCGACAGTCTGGTCGATGTGCACCGTCTTCCCCCCTTGGCGCATAGCATCTAAAAGGTCCTTGAATAGTTTCCTGGAGTATATAACGTTGTAAAATGAGAATATGAGCGTATAATTTGTATAACTTACTCAGAAGTGTCTGCGCGCGCCTTATGCTCTTGGCATTGGCTCCAAAGATATAGGTAGGCGGGATTTCTGACCGCCACGAGGTCCTTGTGTGTGGCATCCGCAAGTACATCCGAGTCCTTGTGTACCCTCGACTGGAATGGGCTCCCCTACATACGTGCACAGAATTTGTCAATGAATATTAATGGAAACGCGCATATATCTACACTTACAAGCGTAAATGAGTCCTGATCCAACTCATGAGTGTACCCTCTACGTTGTGAATGCGCCGAGTGACCGCTATAGAGTGGGGGGGTGGGGGGTGTGTCCAGAGACTCTACAGATAGAGAGCGATTGTGTCCGAAGCCTCTGAAGACATTACCAGACGTGCGGCCTGGCATAGCAAGATGGGAGAGACCTCGCGATGGGAAAGAGTCTAGATCGCACTGCGAGGATGCGTACAAATCCATTGGGGCTTGGCTAAAGTGGGGACGTGAAAGTGTAACAAAAAAAAGTGGGGATGCATTTATTTGCATTCCATAACCCGTAATTGGAAGACAGTGTTCTTGAAGCGCGTTCTGTAAGCACGACATATCTGTACGTTTGAGAACACATTCAATACGATTTGATTTGATTCTAAGTACTACTACACAATGATTTGAAACGGTGCATGTTTTATGCGTTACGGAGAGACGATTTATACTAAGGCATACGACTTAACGGCGAAGGAACGAGCTTGTACACTAAATTCATATCCCAATGTCTTCGTACAAATCATCTGAGGTCCGCGGAAGTCAGTAGGTGCATATAGTGTATGAATTAGCCATACCGATCTCAGAGTCAGAATATTGAAATATTTCATCCATCTTATTGGCGACGCGATCCATCGCCTCCCTCACACTGTTTTCTTGCGCTTCTTGAATGATCTGTGCCAGGCTTCGGCCGTTGATAGTTATTTGCGACGGCTCTAGTGTGGCCGGCAGAGGGGTAGGGACAGAATGTGCACGGTGCACATTGTGTGAAGTGTGCGGCGTGCACAATGTGCAAGGAATTGGATGCACTTGGCGCGGCGTGCACAATGTACATGGAATCGTATGCACTTGGTGTGATGCATGTATCGTGTATAATGTGCAGTGATTCGGATGCACAGTGTGTGAAGCGTGTACCGTATCTGCATGCGCCACGCAGCACATATTGGAATGAGAATGAAAGCCATGAGAGGCCTGGACTCTGCATGAGGTGCGGGAACGACGATGTGGGGCATGCAATCTACGCGAGATTCTGGGATCGGGAAAATCTGTTTGTGTTTCTTGATCTCTACGTGATGGACTAGGCTGGGGGGACTTTGTGTGCGGCACTTGCACTGCCAACAGTGGGATGGGAAGTGGGAATGGCGCGGGCGATCTGCAAACTGAGGGTCGTGATGTACCAGATGCCTTAGAAGAATTCATTGTGTCGCACTGATTTTGTGCATTTGGGCACGGAATGGGACTATCTGGGGAGGGAGGGGAGCGTCGTTCCTGTTCCTGTGTTTCTAGAATCTCTATTATCTCTTGTTGCTTGTTTCCACCCACGAAGTTGGACGAGACGCTGCAAGGATCGACGACACTAGCACGCACACTCTTTGCAATGTCAATCTGAGCCGGTTTGCGAGCCGATCTAATAGGCGGCATAGTGGATAGGTGATTGTATGCGCGTAAGTCCTTCGGGAACACCCCCTTGCAATGTGAATATATGCGCATGAGAGTATTTTCTACGTAGAATTCTGCCCAAGTCTCACGTGCACATTGAATTTGGCCATTGGCATGCGGCTAAGTCGCGATGAGATATATCTCGCATTCTGTACACAGCACAGCTACAATTATTCGATTAACTGATCACCTCCCTCTGCAATGACCAGCGCGTCCAGACCAGGTTTCTCGACCACGAAATATTGTGTACTATTATCGCCCTCACTCGGCCTAATAGGTACCATGGCCACCACAGAAATGATCGCCCTAACATCGACAACGCGAAGGTCGGTTCTCCCTTGATATGTGCACACATACAATGCACCGTGAGATACGCTGAGAAGGTGCATATCTGGCTCAGACCAGATAGATACTAGTGCATATGGACGCACGGTCCCCGAGTGTTTGCTCCGGAAATAAAACTGTACTTCTCCGAGGCGGTAAACTTCGCCAGATAAGATCTATATGTATCTGCAATGAGATGTGCACTATATCGGATGAGGGGGATGTCACCTTCACGTTGCGTGAACATCGCACCGTTTCTGTTTCTAGTTCACCCTCCTTCCACGAAGCACGAGCAATCTGTTTATTAGGTAGAAGGAGTCTAGCCCATCGTCTATACCTCGGCTCCCAGTGTCTAGCGAGTGAACCATTCTCCGAGATCATGAAATGCCTAAGTGCGTCGGCTTCTGCACCCGTGAATAAAATCGGATTCTTGTCTTTTGCCCCAAGAAGAACATATCCCTCTGATTTGAATGCGCCGTCAGGTAACTTCACAGAAGACTTGTCGAACGCCGGATTCATTGCCTTGAGTGCATTGACCTGGCTGCTCCTAAGTCCACGATTCGCAATGTTCGCGAAGGGAGTTGAGTGCTGCTTGACCTCCCCACCGAGGCTACCAATCGTTCGCTCAAGGGTCCATTGTTGGACGTAGACTCCAGGTCCAATGCGCGTCGTCTCTTGTGCGAGATGAACCATGGCATGAACGCTCTGGCGCACAAAGTGCAGTCTGCTTGGGAGCCGAGAGTAATAAAGTAACTCGAATTCCTCGACAAACTCGAGAAGGAGCCTATGAGCGACAATAAGCTGAGCTACCTTGATCCGCCGCTGATGGAGGATTCGCACACCCTGCACAAGTTTGCAGAAGTGTTCCCAATATACACGAGGCAAGACGTCCAAGAGGAGCCCAGGTCCTAGCCCAAACAAGTACATTAAGAATTCCCAAGCCTTATAACCACTCGATATTTTCTCGGCCGGGTTTCGAGGAGGTCGATCAAACGAACCGGGGAGATATTGTCTGCACAAGGCGACTTCATGACCATGTTTCCGCCATACATCACCAGTCAGACACATCCATGGCCAATGTAGCTTAGAGTCGTCCTTATCGCAATCGATAGTCCCGCGCCATAGTCCCAGAAAGAGATCGGGTAGATTAAGCGAGATAAGATGCATGATGTCGATCGCGAAGCACCTCGGAGGTGCCAGTGATCGGTGAGGATTTAGCCCACTAAAGAGACTTGGTTTACAGATTCCAGTCTCTCTGCGCTCGT
Organism: Lactifluus volemus; assembly: GCA_022376515.1. NCBI lineage: Eukaryota > Fungi > Basidiomycota > Agaricomycetes > Russulales > Russulaceae > Lactifluus > Lactifluus volemus. The sequence goes on along the minus strand of WTXI01000094.1, from coordinate 83,570 downwards.
TTTTGTAGTGCGTGTCGTTGCGGCTCTGCAGCAATCTAGACAAACCTGCCTGGTACAGATCAGGCGATGGTTCCGTGAGCTTATATATATCGACGTCATTGTGATCGCAGCCAGAGACAGCGTAGTCCAGTGGCTTTAGCATCACTGGGTAGTAGTGCGGTCCGTTTTCCTTATGCCTGCCTTTAAGCCCGCAGTAGAGACGACAGCCGAAAGCACCGTGATGACCGACTTGACCGTTAAGCTGAGAAAGTCCGGGGCCATCAGCCATGCCGAGATAAAAGTACGGGAAAGAGGTGAAGACACGATCCAAATTTGCATCCCATATTCTGAGGCCATCGCGCTGAAGAGCGGCCAGATGGTGCAGCCCAGGAAATAGGAAAGAGTCGAGGTTTTTGGGCTTGTTTGGGCCCGGGATGAAGCCCCCAGGAAGCACATATCTCTTCTTGTATCGCAGCTCCGGAGGGAGATCCAGCAAGACCCAGATATAGATCCAACAATCAGATTGTTTATTCTGGTACAATTGTGCACCATCGACGGACAACATCAAGACTGTGTCGTCTGGCTTAATATCTCCATCCCGGACAGCCTCAAGGAACGCGCGGCCACAATAAACGTCATTGTATTCGTCGACAGATAACTCTGACGAGACTAAGAGGCCATCCATGAGATCTTCCATTGTACGCCGCCGATAGCCCATGTTTTGAGCGCCATCATCGCTACGCCATTGCGCCTGGATCTGTGGGCCAATTGGGATCGTGAGCGACTGCTTCCGAGGGCGTAATTTCTGACTGTTTCCCCCTCCGGCCAGTTCATAGCGTGCCTCTCCACACATGGGACAGGTCGTCATGTCACGGAAGGGACCAGTGAAGGCGACACACGATTGCATACACATGTCTGTCATAATGGGGAATATCCCTGTGAGATCTTGAATGCGTTGCTTGATCTGCGCATGTGATAATAGTTTTATCTCAGGGGAATGGAGCCCGATCCCATCCATTATCATCGTGTAAATGGCCTCGGAACCATTTGTCGATGCCAAGAACATATCGATACACAACCGCAAGTCTTTGTCCGATAGATCTACCAAGAAGGTCGCTGGGGAACGAAGACGTTCACGAACATCATCTGGCAATGGATCTCGATCCAACGTCGCTGCACGTAGCTCGGCGATAAATGACATTGCTGTCTTGAGCGCAACGACGGTGGGAACAATTGAATCTGGATCGCGATCGTTAAATTCCCCAGGTACATCGTCCGGGATAGCATCCGGCGGGTCAATAGGAGAGGGAGCACTCCTGTGGCAATCGTCTGTTGTAACAGTACATTCATTTGTTTCATTCGTTGGTTGCACATCCCCCGATGGGATAGTGGGAGAAGGAGGTGTATCGTCGTCTGACCAGAGATGCTGCTGATCGACACAATCAATTTCGGCTTCAGAGTGATCAGCACGCCCTTGTGATGTGCTCCCTAGGTCGTTCAAGTGTTCACTAGATTGGACCCGCCTTGGTTTATTTTGCATCCGATGTTCTTTCTATATATTTAATGACAGTCTTCGCAATGAAGACGACAGAGTACACACGTCGCTCTGGAAGTTCTCCTGACGCCAGTTGAATTGGCTGTCCATTGAATATCGACCCTCGTTTGTTGTACACTCCGAGATAGTCAGCCGCCCGGTATTGTTTATGACGGCTGTAGGTGGCTCGAGATACGCGCGTTTTCTCCTTACAATATCGCGAGCAAGAACAATAAAATGTGCGATTGGGTTTATTAGGGGTAGACATGAAATCAAGACGTTCGATGGACAGCACGTTTAGAAGGGGGAAACACACGCATTCATTTATTTGATTCGGTTCACTCGTATAAAGTACATGGGCATGTGATTATATGCACTGGCCATGTGACCAGATAGCGACTGGGTCGACAAGGCGTTCTATATTTGGGACAAAGTTTTCGCGCGTTCAAAAGACTCAGTACACAGATTTGATTTGATTCTAATAGGTGCTTTAGATCAAAGAATATATCTCGTAAGCGAGATCAATTTAATTCAATATAATTCGGCTTGTGATCGAACGATATTCAAATTCGTTTAGCCGATATCAATCTACTTGAATCAACGTAATTCATATCAACTGGCACAAATATACTTAAATCAATATTTAATTTCTATTAATTGCGATTAGTTTACTGTAAGTCATTTCTCGTAGGGCATCATTCTTCAATCAGCTCGATTTTGATATTCCACATTTCGTCCAGTTTATCAGCCGCACACAAATCCCCGGGTCCTTAGAGGAAGCGAAGCTGTACTTTTATGACAAAAGTGTGTCCATCCACTTTGGTCGTCTTGATCCACGGGGGAAGATCTCTCTGCATATCGCGATAATATGCCATGCGTTGGATTGGCAAGTTGCGTGTGTAGCTCAAATATGCGGCAAGATTTCGCCTTTCTTATCCAATGTGGAACTGCTTCTCATCACTGGCTCTTATTGGCTCGATGATTCAGAGGATACAATGACTGTTACATTTTCAGATTGGAAAGACTACGTGGACAACCCCCAATGGCTGGAGATCTTTCATGCATTTTCTGCTTTGCAGCACATGCAAATACCGCCCAGACTGGGTGAGATTATTGGATATGCGCTGCAAGAGCTCACTGGGGAAAGCGTCATGGACGCGTTGCCGATGCTACGCCATCTCTACCTTCCGTCCCCCTCTGCATCCACGCAGCAAGCAATACAGCCATTCATTTCCTCACGCCAGCGTTCCAATCGCCCTGTCACTGTCCATCTCACATAAGTGGACTGATTGTCAGGTGTCTGGATTATTGTCGATGTGCCTTCTCCACTTCTCTTTTTGCTAGTACCTGTCTGTATAGCCACCTCCCCACAGCAGCTCTCTGCTCCTTCTTGTATTTTGATGTACGATAATCGGGTGGCCCGCACTTTGGTGCCTGAGGCCAGGAGAAATACTATCGCTGCGTGTTATGGACTGACACCCGGATGAGTCGGGCTGAAGGTGTCAACGCCGGCACACTGGCCATGTAATATTGAAGTCATTCGCGAGAAATCTAGCTTCTCTACAAAACATTACAGAAATTTCACCGGGACACAAAAGTCTATTCAAGACAGGAAAAAGATGGAACGTAGAGGTAGCAGGTGGTCGAGGAGGAGGAGAAAGTAATGAACTGAGGCCCATATTGCTCGCCTCACTCCAACTCTAAGATTTAATGCTCATTATCTCACCAAATTTAATGCAACATGGCCGCCCGTCCTGCACGAGTGCAAAGCCAGATATCCTCTTCGGCAGCTGCGGGATCAATCCATTGTCCAGGAGAGTGCGCATAGCCTGCGGCATCGCGATATGTTGATGCGGTGGCCAAGAGTTCGGAGCATGCTCCATTGCAGCCCATAATCGATGAAGGTCGTTTGGTAGGTGCCGTTGTAGCGTCGAAACGCCATGTTTCCACTAGAGAAGAAGCCAAAAGTGTAGGTCGAGCGGAGGATGAGCCCATCGAGGTCCAGTAACACATTGCATTCCATGACTTATGTCACAAACGTCGGCCAGTCCACGAAACGAATAACCACTCTACTTCTCCATGGCTTTACTTTCTCGGGTTGGACCGATGTTTACTGGAACGAAGAGTCTCCGCAGCCTTTTTCAACCCAGATCATGAGAAAATGAGCAGGTGACATACGACAAAATTGTACGATGCAACCAGTCGTATTCCAACTTGGGATAGCTCGAGTCTAAGCTCAACCATGGTGGGATACTGCTCAGCCGGAATTGATTAACTCGATTGGACGCGCGTGAAAGGATCCCCAGAGGTTAGAACCAAAATACTGGAATTGAGTATCGTAGCTGTTCCTCGCTTGTCCGAGGTGTGGGAACAATTCCCACTCAACACGACCTTCCTCACCACTTGGTCGTCACACCTCTCGCCCCTTACTTCTCTAATACTATCAATTTCCCATTTTATGTCTACGCCATAATCCACTCGGGTCTCTATGCCAGCATTTCCGCTTCGTGATGAACATCTCCGAGCTCGAGTCCTCGAGTCAGCGTGATCCCCTTCAATTTATCAGGTCAGATTATCTTTCTTCCTTTCCCTCTTTTATCCTATCTGCAACACATCCACACCCACGTCATCGTCAGTTGCATTCTCATATGGACTATAATAGTGAGTCGTCATTCGTTCTGTCCTTGTGCTCCTTTCGTTTCTCCCCTTGAGACCGTGACCCGCCAGTGGCTAACATATCTACCATCCCTTGAGGAAGTCTAATGGTGCGCGGAACGAGCAGAATGCCACACGAACAGTGGCATCTTCCTGGAAATGAGCCAAGACGTTTGTGAGTGAGTTGCCTTCTCCGTTCTCACAACCCCTGCGACCGCCTCTCTCAGATTTCCTGTGTCCGCGGTGTACTAGCCTGCCCTACCTGAACGACAAGTTGGTAACTATCATTCCAGCATTTACGCGATTACGACCATCATGGGTCTCGACAACATCAACAACAATTGAACTCTCAGGCTGCACTGGAGATGTACCGCCTCGAGCACGCGAAAGACCATTATTTCCCGTGAGTACTTCAAAATATCCGATCGTGTGTCGACTTATGGACAGAATTACATGTTCATATTCGGGAGAGTACGTACAGCCCTATCCCTCCACCTATGCCATACGACGGCTGTGGGCGTAACTAATAAGCGCTCCCGAGAACTGTCCCTTATCGCTGCTCATCGCGGTGGACTTTGCCTTTGATGTTCCTCTTCTCGGGGACATCTTTGTATCGTTCGTTACTACACTTGTACTTTATACATGATACTCTGGATGTTGGCCTCTATCGCTGCCAGATGGATGACCGCATGCTCATGGGCCCAGGGCTGTGGCGCACGTGCATCATGTGCCAGTGACATGCATGCATCGTGCGGCCTCAACCACACAGCCTCTCTGCAGCCCTCAGGTGAACTATCAACGTCTCTGTCGGAGAGTTCTCTTTCTCGCAGGTACGTCCAGAGATCCCTCACTACAGGAGCAGTCTAAGCTAATTCCGTGCTTGCTAAGTTGAATTTCAAACTACTAGCAGTCACAGTCGACAGCCCTTTAAATATCGATCTTCTCAACGAATAGGAGTTACTAGCATCGTCCTCTATGCATCATCGGAAGGTGGTTTTGAATCAAAGAGGCCCAGGTACGTCTCAGGACCATGGGCTGCCGCTGAAGCAATCACTGGCACTCACTTGGGTCGAGTAGGCCTCATTTCTTTCCCACGCATTACAATCAGATCCCTCCCTGACAATGTCCTCCTTGACATCTTCGACTTGTGTGAAACATACTCCCCTCGATGGTGGATTACACTGGTGCACGTATGCGGAAGGTGGAGATACATTGTATTTCAATCACCGCTTCGTCTTCATTTGTGGCTTTTATGCAATGCGAACACACCCGTGAAGGAGACGCTAGATGTCTGGCCACGCGCCTTTCCTATCGTCATAGATGAATCGAGACCGCGACTCCCTCTGAGTGGAGCTAACATTATTGCCGCACTCGAGCATCACGATCGCGTGTCCACAATCGATCTCACTTTTTTAACAAGTACTCTATTGAAGCGACTCTACAAAGTGATGAAGAAGCCACATCTAGTTTTGACATATCTTCGCCTTCATATTTCAAATTCGAAGTCGGCACCGGTGCTTCGCGATACCTTTTTGGGTGGATCTGCCCCGCGTCTAAAGTATCTCAACTTGGGTAGTATTCCATTTCCGGCACTACCAAAATTGCTTCCATCTTGCCATAATCTTGTCGAAGTTCGACTCTCGAAGATACCCAATACCGGTTACGTTTCACCCGAAGCTATGGCTACAGCCCTATCCGCGTTGACCAAGCTTAAAGACTTCCTCATTGGATTCGAATCCCCAGATTCTCGTCGAAATAGACCACCATCTTCATTTACACGCGTTGTCCTCCCCGCTCTCACCCGTTTGAAGTTCCATGGTACTAGCGAGTACTTTGAGGATCTTGTGGCTCGGATCGACACTCCTGCTATTATTTCCGTCCACACACGGTTCTTCAATCAGCTCGATTTTGACATTCCACATTTCCTCCAGTTCATCAGTCGCACACAGATCCCCGGGTCCTTAGAGGAAGCGAAGCTGTACTTTGTTCGTAAAAGCGCCTACATCCGCTTTGGTCATCGTGATCCACCGGGGGGGAAGGAATTTCGGATCGCTCTGTCTATCACGATATTGTGTCATGCGTTGGATTGGCAAGTTGCGTGTCTAGCTCAAATATGCGGCAAGATTTCGCCTTTCTTATCCAATGTAGAACGGCTTCACATTTGCAACTCTCGCTTCAATGAAATTGTCTGGAAAGACTACGTGGATAACCCCGAATGGCTGGAGATCTTTCATGCATTTTCGGCTTTGCACCACATGCGTATACCGCACAGACTGGGTGGGATTATTGGATCTGCGCTGCAAGAGCTCACTGGGGAAAGCGTCATGGACGCGTTGTCTATGCTAAACCACCTCTACCTTCCACCCCCTTCTGCATCCACGCAGCAAGCAATACAGCCGTTCATTTCCTCGCGTCAGCGTTCCAAGCACCCTATCACTGTCCATCTCACAGAAATGGACTGATTATCCGGAGGCTAGATTAATGTTGATGGGTCCTCATCTCTGCTCTCCCCTTCGCATTTTGCTAGTACCTGTTCCGCACCCCTCCCCGTGTTTACCACTTCCCCACATCAGTTCTCTGCTTCTTTTATTTTGATGTACAATAAACAGGCGGCACGCACTTTGGTGCCTCAGGCCAGGAGAAATATAGATCAGGGTTTTTGTTGTGTATTATATTCGGTTGATGATCGCCACGATGAACTACATAAGACATTTCATGAGAAATTTAGCAGCTCCTCTACGATACACCGCAGACGTTTTTCTGGGACACAAAAGTCTATTCAAGGTATGAAAAAATGGAGCGTAGAGGTAGCAGGTGGTCGAGGAGTAACGAACTGAAGCCCATGTTGCTCGCCTTTCCACAAACACTTCAACTCTAACCTCTAACACTCATTATGTCACCAAATTTGATGCAATATGACTGCCCGTCCTGCGCGAGTGCAAAGCTAGATTTTCCCTTCTGTAGCTATGGAATTGCCCCGCTTGATCCGTTGTCTGGGAGAGCCCGCTGAGCGATGTCTTGATATGGTGGCCACGCGCTCGGAGCATCTCCAATTGCAGCCCAGAATCGATGAAAGTTGTTGGTAAGTGCCGTTAAACGTCAAAACGCTGTGTTTACACGAGAGAAGAAGCCAGAAGCGTTGGTCGAGGGGAGATGAGCTCATCAGAATGTTTGCTTCTCCATGGCTTTGACTGCTCAGCTTGGAGTCTCAGAGAGGTCACAAGGTCTGGCGCCGGAGCTGTTACATACATGGCAGCACGCGACGTTTCCTTCGCCATCTCCGGCATCGTACTCGCATTTCCGACACGGTCAGTTGAGCATTCGGATCACTGGGAGTTTGACGACCTGCTCTTTCTTTTATGCATCCCGTCGAAGCTCCGGGGGGCACGTGGTGGCTGTGGCTCTTGATGAAATTTAGTTATGCTTCTTCTCTTGCTCGGGTGCCGAAAAAAATGATGTTGGTCGATGGGGCGGGAGTTGCGGAAGTGAGATCGCGGTCGCGGGCCATTTGGAACAGTAGACCCTATGTGATGACGTGGGGGGCGGAAGTTTGGAGATTGTAACGGGGCGAGATCACACTGGCACACGTGAGGGTCTGGGTGCGGGGACAGTGGCTCTCATTGTATTTCCCCTGTAAAGGTGTAAAGGAATCGGACGGATGGCAATGGGAGAATACCCGGGCCGGAGGGGTTCGTCCGAGATTGGTGCAGAGCGCGGTAAATTGGGCCGGCCATCCCGGCCAGCTGCCACGGCTTTTGCGCCTCGACCTAACAACGCAATTACCTCTGCCCCACCTGGTACAAATTTTTGGTCTTGTCACCACCCGGGTATCCAGGTTACCCCCACTATTGTTGGCCTCGTTTTTTCATGCACCTCCTCGTTTTTGATGGCACCTCTTCATTGGTGGGAATGGTGGTTCGTAGCATATTTAATGTCCCTCGAGAATAAAAGTCTCATAGTGCCCGGATCGTCTGCGAAAATGACTGTGTTGCCTTTTTCGTGTTCCACACTACCTCCATGACTGAACGCTCCTCTCAGATTCCAGCGCTTGAGGCGACCACTACTGGCACACATCTCAACAACATTAACTTGTTCGCGTCGTCAGGCGTCACTTACTAGCTCAGGCTCCATCAACTGAACGCTCACGCTACACCTGGAACATACTGCTCAATATTTGCTATCTCCGCCCTCGGCGAGCACGCGAACAACCTTTTTGTCTCACGATTCTGGTAAGCAAGTACTTCAGAATTTTTGATTGAGTGTCGACTTGTGGACAGAATTGCATGTTAATATTCGGGAACGTACGCTCAGCCCTGTCTCACCTATGCCGTAAAGATGGTTTGTGCCTATCGCTGCTCGTTGCGGTGGACTGGGTCCTCAATGTTCCTCTTATCTGACACCTTTGTACCATACTCTTTGTGGATGTTGGCCCCTAGGCATCACGTGACATGCACCGGCACTCAACCACACGGCCCCTCTGCGGCCCTCGATATTCCCTCAGCCCAACTGTCTCGCAGGTACGTCGATCCCTCACTGCAATAGTAGTCCAATCTAACTCTGTGCTTGCTAAGTTCGATTTCGAACAATTGGCACAGTCGACAGCCCATCAATATCTTCTCACTTCTCAACCGCGAACAAGAGTTACTAGGGAAAGGACAGGTCATTATGCGTCATCAGAAGGCACGTATTGATCAAAGACAACTGGGTACGTCCCATGACCATCATGAGAGGCCGCCGCTGAAGCAATCACTCACTTTGATCGAGTAGGCCTGATTTCTTTCCCACGTGTGACAATCCGATCCCTCCCTGACAATGTCCTCCTGCATATCTTCGATTACTGTCAAATTCTTTCATTATATGGGTCCCATCGATGGTGGCATGCACTGATCCACGTATGCCAAAGGTGGAGGTACATTGTACTCGAACCATCGTCTCGTCATAAGTTGCGACTTGTATGCAATGGGAACACACCCATGAAGAAGACGCTAGATGTCTGGCCACGCAGCTTTCCTATTGTCGTAAGCGATTGGAGATCGCCCCTCCCTCTGGGTGGAGTTAACCTTATTGCCGCACTCGAGCATTACGATCGCGTATCCGAAATCGATCTCAATTTAACAAGTACTCTATTGAAGCGAGTCTACAAAGTGATGTCGAAGCCGTATCCAGTTTTGACACGTCTTCGCCTTTATACTTCGGAGTCGGCACCAGTGCTTCGCGATACCTTTCTGGGTGGATCTTCTCCGCGTCTAAAGCATCTCGACTTGACTGGTATTCCATTTCCGACGCTACCAAAATTTCTTTCAATTTGCCATGATCTTGTCCTTGTTTGACTCGAGAAGGTACCCAATACTGGTTACTTTTCACCCGAAGCTATGGCTACAGCCCTCTCCGTGTTGACTGAGCTCAAATACATTTCCATTGATTTTGAATCCCCAGCTTCTTTCCCTGATCCAACAAATCGACTTCCATCTTCATTCCGACGCGTTGTCCTCCCCGCTCTCACCTGTTTAGAGTTCTGTGGCTCTAGCGAGTACTTTGAGGATCTTGTGGCTCGGATCGACACTCCTGTTATGACTTCCGTCGACACTTGGTTCTTCAATCCGAGTCACCTCGACTTTGACATTCCACATTTCCTCCAGTTTATCGGTCGCACAGAGCTTCCCAGGTCCTTCGAGGTAGCAGAGCTTTACTTTTCTTATGAAAGCATCCTAATCCTCTTCGGTTATCGTATTACACCGGAAAGGAATGAATATCCGTACACTCTATCTATCAAGATATCGTGCCATGGGTTTGATCGACAAGTTACGTGTCTAGCTCAAATATGTGGCAAAATTTCGCCTCTCTTATCCAATGTACAACGGCTTCTCATCGTTACCAGCTGGCCTCCCCGTGACAACCTAGTGTTTCTCGATTGGAAAGACCATGTGGATAACCCCAAATGGCTAGAGATCTTGCAAGCATTTTCAGCTTCGCAGCACATGCATATATCGCCCAAGCTGGGTGAGATCATTGCATCTGCGCTGCAGGAGCTCACTGGGGAAAGGGCCAGGGACGCGTTGCCTGTGCTGCGCCATCTCTACCTTCCATCCCCCTCTGCATATACGCAGCAAGCTATAGAGTCATTCATTTTCTCACGCCAGCACTCCAATTACCCGATCACTGTCCATCTCAGAGAAATGGACTGATTGTCGGCAGTCTGGATTAATGTTGATGGGTCCTCATCAATCCACCTCCCCATAGCAGCTCTCCAGTACTTCTTGTAATTTGATGAAATCGGGCATGAACAGCCGGTACAACTGGGCATGTAATGTTTGGTTGATCACTATGGCGAACTTGTAGTCATTTCATGAGAGCGTTAATAGCTATTCTACGGAGCACTACAGATGTTTTGTTGAAATACAAAAAGTTTATTCAAGATGGTGTCTACTGACTCCGGGGCCAAGTTTTAACCAGAACTCGGACTGGATGGTAAGAGCAGAGGCACACGGTGGTCATGGCGGTATGGTCGCTGCGGCCACAAAAGCAATTTCTTCAAGGCAGTGTTTGATTTGGAATAGTAATCACGTCCTCAAGAGCTCATGATCGAGATAATAATTAAAGGGAACCACAAAATGCTTTTGGCCATGCCTCCCCTCCTGCTTGCGTGCCGAAAATGTTATTGGTCAATAGAGTGGGAGTTGTGAAAGTGAGATCGCAGTCGCAGGCCATTTGGAACAGCGGGCACTGTAATGACGTAGACGGGAGCTTGTAATGGGGCGAGATCACACTGGCACCCGTGAGGGTCTGGGTGCGGGGACAGTGGCTCATTGTGTTCTCCTGTAAAGGCGTGTTCAGAGGAGTCGGGCGGATGGCAGTGAGAGAAAACCGGCCGCGGAAACTTCGCGATCGCTATCGGAGAGCGCTGTAAACTGGGCCGGTCAGTCCGGTCCGGCCTGACCGACCGCGGTAAGCTTGTAGGTCGGAGGCAGTCGGTGGTGCGTTTCTCTGCAGCCGCAATCGCAAGTCCTTGGAGGCGTTTAGTTAGGTATTGAGTGTAGCCGAATGCGTGGGCGACTTAGCTAGAAGGTCTGGGAAGTTCCACAGCCTCTACAAGCCTGCCAGCGTCGATTCTGGTAATGTCGATTCCCACGACCTTCCTTTTCGTCAGTCACGCGCCTCGCCCTTTAGTTCCTTTACAACGCAATTACCTCTGCCTCCACGTGGTACAAATTGTTGTCTACGTCGCCACCTCGGTTCCACAGCCAGCATTTCCGCTTCCTGGCGAGCGTCTCTTTTTTAGATCTCATTTTCTTCCTTTTTCTCATTTTCCCTTGTCGTGTGTGAATGTGATAGTCACACGCAATTCCCACTGATCGTTGGCCTCGCTGGTGGCGATGGTAGTTCGGGGCATATTTATGACCCTCAAGGATCAAAGTCCAGAGCGAATAGAATCCTCAAACAGTGGCGCTTCTGTGAAAGCGATGATTGTGAGCGTGTTGTATTCCACATCACCTTTACAACTGAACGTCCCTCTCATATTCCAGCGCTTGAGGCGTAACCCGACCACCACTGGCATACATATCAGCAACACTTGTTGGCGTTGTCAGGCGTCGCTCTCTATACCTCAGGCTCCTCTGTTGGAGGTTGCACCCGGAACGTACTACTCAACCGTTGCTGTGTCCCGCCCTCGAGCACGCGAACGATTTTTATTTCCTGCGATTCTAAGTCAGCAGATACTTCAAGATATGTGTCGGCTTGTGGACAGAATTGTTAACATTCGGGAGAGTACGTACAGCCCTGTCCCTCCACTTATGTGGAACGATGGCTGTTGGGTGTGAGCTCATCGCGGTGGACTTTGCCTTCGATGTTCCTCTTCTTGGGGACATCTTTGCATCGTTCGTTAGTACACTTGTACTTTATAGATGATACTTAATGATACTCAGAGTGGATGTTGTCCTCTATCGCTGCCAGATGGGTGACCGTATTCTCATAGGCTCAGGGTTGTGGTCACGTGCATCATGTCTTAGTGACATGCGTCGTGCGGCCTCGACACACACAGCCTCTCTGCGGCCCTCAGGTGAACTATCAACGTCTCTGTCGAAGAGTTCTCTTTCTCGCAGGTACGTCCAGATTCCAGATCCCTCACTGCAATAGCAGTCTAAGCTAACTCTGTGCTTGCTAAGGTTGAATTTCGAATCACTAGCAGTCACACTCGATAGCCCATTAACTACCCTGGTCTACCCATCTTCTCAACTAAAGTTTCGAGGGAAAGGGCAGGTCATTATGCGTCACCGGAAAGCGCGTATTAGTCAAAAACGACCGGGTACGTCTCATGACCATAAGCCGCCGCTGACGCAATCACTCACTTGGATCGAGTAGACCCGACTTCTTTCCCACGCGTGACAATCGGATCCCTCCCTGAAAATATCCTCCTCGACATCTTCGACATCTATCGAACGTCTTGCATCATCCCCCCCTCCTATCTGTGGTGGCACGTGCTGGTTCACGTATGCGGAAGGTGGAGATACATTGTATTTCAATCACCGCTTCGTCTTCATTTGCGACTTCAATGCAATGCGAACACACCCGTGAAGAAGACGCTAAATGTCTGGCCACGCAGCATTCCTATCGTCATACAGGAATCGCGATCGCGACTCCCTCTGAGTGGAGCTAACATTATTGCCGCACTCAAGCATCACGATCGCGTGTCCGAAATCATTCTCTATACGACAAGTACTGTATTGAAGCGACTCTACAAAGTGATGAAGAAGCCATATCCAGTTTTGACACATCTTCGCATTCATATTTCAAATTCGAAGTCGGTACCAGTGCTTCGCGATACATTTTTGGGTGGATCCGCCCCGCGTCTAGAATCTCTCAGCTTGGTTGGTGTTCCATTTCCGGCACTACCAAAATTTCTTCCATCTTGCCACGATCTTGTATCAGTTGTACTCGCGGAGATACCCAATACCGGTTACCATTCACCCGAAGCTATGGCCACAGCCTTATCCGTGTTGACCAAGCTTAAAGAAGTTTCCATTGGATTCGAATCCCCGGCTTCTCGTCCAGATCCAACAAATAGACCTCCCTCTTTATTGACACGTATTGTCCTTCCTTCTCTCACCAGTTTGTGGTTCTTTGGCGCTAGCGAGTATTTTGAGGATCTTGTGGCTCGGATCGACACTCCTGCTATTCTTTCCGTCGACACACGGTTCTTCAATCAGCTCGATTTTGACATGCCAAATTTCCTCCAGTTTATCAGTCGCACACAAATCCCCGGGTCCTTCGAGGAAGCGAAGCTGTACTTTTATTATGACCGGGCTGTCTTCATCCACTTCGGTCATCGTGATCTACCGGGAGGGAAGGAATTTCGGTCCGCTCTAGATATCAGGATATCGTGCCATGCATTGGATTGGCAAGTTGCGTGTGTAGCTCAAATATGCGGCAAGTTTTCGCCTTTCTTATCCAATGTAGAACGGCTTCTCATTGCTACCGATTCCCTTGACTACAAGAGGACAACTGATGTAGTGTTTTCAGATTGGAAAGACTACGTGGATAACCCCCAATGGCTCGAGATCTTCCATGCATTTTCGGCCTTGCAGCACATGCGTATACCACCCAGACTGGGTGAGATTATTGCATCTGCTCTGCAAGAGCTCACTGGGGAAAGGGTCATGGACGCGTTGCCGATGCTACACCATCTCTACCTTCCGCCCCCCTCTGCATCCACGCAGCAAACAATACAGCCATTCATTTCCTCGCGCCAGCGTTCTAATCACCCTGTCACTGTCCATCTCACAGAAATGGACTGATTGTGCGGTGTCTAGATTAATCTTGATGGATCCTCATCAATGCTCTCCACTTCGCATTTTGCTAGTACCTGTCTTTATAACTGTTCCCCACCCCTCCCAGTGATTATCACTTTCCCGCATCAGTTCTCTACTACTTCTTGTATTTTGATGTACGATAAACAGGCGGCACGCACTTTGGTGCCTCAGGCGAAGGAGAGATATAGACCAAGGTTTTTATTTCGTATTACAGCATGGACTGACGCCAGGGGGAGTCGGGAATAAACGCCGCCCATTGCTGCCAGTGGCTCAACTGGGCATGTAATATTCGGTTGATAATCGCCACGACGAACTACTGTAGTCATTTCATGAGAAATCTAGCGGCTCCTCCTTACCACGCAGCCACTTTGCCGGGCCACAAAAGTCATTTCAAGATACGAAAACACGGAACGCGGAGGTAGCAGGTGGTCGAGGAGGAGTAACGAACTGAAGCCCATGTTGCTCGCCTTACCACAAACACTTCAACTCCAAGCTCTACTAGTAACGCTCATTATGTCACCAAATTTGATGCAATATGGGTGCCTGTCCTGCACGAGCGCAAAGCCAGATTTCCCCTTAGGCAGCTATGGGATTGCCCCGCTTGATCCGTTGTCCGGGAGAGCCCGTGGCTGCAGAGCATGCATTTCCATGGATTGATGTGGTGGCCAGGCGTTCGGAGCATCTCCCATTGCAGCCCAGAATTGTCGGTAGGTGCCGTTCAGGCGTCGAAACGCCATGCTCACACTAGAGAAGAAGCCGAAAGCGTTGGTCGGAGCTCATCGGGGTCCAGTAACATAATGCATTCCATGGCTTCCATCACAACGTCGGCCGGTCCAAGAAATGAATATTAATGAATAGTCGCTCTTCTTCTACTGTACGATCTCAGAGTCAGAGTCAACTTCCGTCCAGTCGTATTCCGTGCGACCACAACTTGGCATGGCGTGGAATAGCTCGAGTCTGCTCGACCATGGTCATGGTGGGATACTGCTCACTGGCAGCCGGAATTGATTAACTCATTTGGACGCGCGCGCGGAAGGATCCCCTAGAGGTTAGAACCAAAATACTGGAATTGAGTATCGTAGCTCGTACTCGCGTTCCTCGCTTGTCCGAGGTGTGGGAACAATTCCCACTCAACACGACCTTCCTCACCACTTCGTTGTCACACTTCTCGCCCCTTACTTCCCTAATACTATCAATTTCCCATTTTATGTCTACGCCATAATCCACTCGGGTGTCCATGCCAGCATTTCCGCTTCGTGACGAACATCTCCGAGATCGAGTCCTCGAGTCAGCGTGTTCCCCTTCAATTTATCAGGTCAGATTATCTTTCTTCCTTTTCCTCTTTTATCCTATCTGCAACACACCCACACCCACGTCATTGTCCGTTGCATTCTCATATGGACTATAATAGTGAGTCGTAATTCGTTCTGTCCTTGTGCTCCTTTCGTTTCTCTCCTTGAGACCGTGACCCTCCTCTTTTGTGGAACCTCTTTGATGCCAGTGGCTAGCAAAGCCTAGCATATCTACCATCCCTCAAGGAAGTCTAATGGTGCGCGGAACGAGCAGAATACCACACGAACAGTGACATCTTCCTGGAAATGAGCTAAGGCGTTTGTGAGTGAGTTGCCTTCTCCGTAGTCCGTACTCCACGCTACCCCTGCGACCGCTTCTCTCAGATTTCCTGTCTGCGGTGTACTACGGTAGACTATGAGCCCGCCTGACCTGAACGACAAGTTCGTAACAACCATTCCAACACTTACGTGATCATTACCGTCATGCATCTCGACAACATCAACAAGAATTGAACACTCAGGCTGCACTTGGGATGTATTGCCTCGAGCACGCGAACGACCATTATTCCTCGCGAGTCCAAGACAGCGAGTACTTCAAAATGTGATTGTGTGTCGACTTGTGGCCGGTATTACATGTTAATATTCGGGAGAGGTATCCCTATCGCTGCTCATCGCAGTGGACTCTGCCTTCAATATTACTTGTACTCTATACATGATACTTAATAATACTCAGAGTGGATGTTAGCCTCCGTCGCTGCCAGAAATCGGATAACGGTCTTTTTTGAGCGCTTGCGGTAAACGCGCATCATGTGACCTACACCGTGCGACCACACGCCTCTCACCCTCCACGTTTCTAAGGTGAACTGTCAACGCCTCTGTCGAAGAGATCTCTTTCTCGCAGGTACGTCCAGAATCAAGATCCCTCACTGAATAGCAGTCACACTCGACAGCCCATCTTCTCAGCGAATAGGAGTTACTAGCATCGCCCCCTATGCATCTTCCGAAGTCGATTTTTGATCAAAGAGACCCAGGTACGTCTCAAGACCAAGGGCTGCCGCTGGAGCAATCACTCACTTGGATTGAGTAGACCCGAATTCTTTCCCACGCGTGACAATCGGATCCCTCCCTGACAACGTCCTCCTCGACATCTTCGACTTCTGTCAAATGCCTTGGTATGACTCCCCTCGATGGTGGCATGCACTAACGCACGTATGCGGAAGGTGGAGATACGTTGTGTTTGAATCACCGCTTCGTCTTGATTTGCATCTTGTATGCGATGCGAACACACCCGTGAAGAAGACGCTAGATGTCTGGCCACACGGCATTCCTATTCTCATCAAGGAATCGAGATTGAGACTCCCTTTGAGAGGAGCTAACATTATTGCCGCACTCGGGCATCACGATCGCGTATCCGAAATCGATCTCAATACAACAAATACTCTATTGAAGCGACTCAACAAAGTGATGAAGAAGCCATATCCAGTTTTGACACGTCTTCGCCTTCTAAATTGGAAATCGGCGGTACCGGTGCTTCCCGATACCTTTCTGGGTGGATCTGCCCCGCGTCTAGAGTGTCTGTACTTGGAGGGTATTCCATTTCCGGCACTACCAAAACGTCTTCCATTTTGCCATAACCTTGTCAATGTTCAACTCAGGAGCATACCCAATACTGGTTACGTTTCACCCGAAGCTATGGCCACAGCCCTATCCGCGTTGACCAAGCTTAAAGTCGTCGAAATTGGATTCGAATCCCCAGATTCTCGTCCTGATCCAGGAAATAGACCTCCGTCTTCGCTAAGACGTGTTGTCCTCCCCGCTCTCTCCCGTTTGTGGTTCCACGGCGCTAGCGAGTACTTTGAGGATCTTGTGGCTCGGATCGACACTCCTGCTATTATTTCCGTATCCACATGGTTCTTCAATCAGCTCAATTTTGACATTCCACATTTCCTCCGGTTTATCAGTCGCACACATATCCCCGGGTCCTTCAAGGATGCGACGCTGTACTTTGAAGAAAGCAACGTCTACATCCGCGTTGGTCATCGTGATCCACCGGGAGGGGAGGAATTTCGGATCGCTCTATCTATCGCGATATCGTGTCATGCGTTGGATTGGCAGGTCGCGTGTCTAATATGCGGCAAGATTTCGCCTTTCTTATCCAATGTAGAACGGATTCTCATCAATACCGGTTACTTTAACGATGTAGTGTTTTCAGATTGGAAAGACTACGTGGATAACCCCCGATGGGTGGAGATCTTTCATGCATTTTCGGCCTTGCAGCACATGCAAATACCGCCCAGACTGGGTGGGATTATTGCATCTGCGCTGCAAGAGCTCATTGGGGAAAGGGTCATGGACGCGTTGCCGATGCTACGCCATCTCTACCTTCCACGTGCCTCTGAATCCGCGCAGCAGGCTATAGAGCCATTCATTTTCTCACGCCAGCGTTGTAATCGCCCTGTCACTGTCCATCTCACAGAAATGGACTGATTGTCCGGTGTCTGGATTAATCTTGATGGATCCTCATCAATGCTCTCCGCTTCGCATTTCGCTAGTACCTGTCTTTATAACTGTTCCCCACCCCTCCCAGTGTTTACCACTTTCCCACATCAGCTTTCTGCTACTTCTTGTATTTTGATGTACGATAAACAGGCGGCGCGCACATTGGTGCCTCAGGCCAGAAGAAATATAGATCAGGGCTTTTGTTGCGTATTACTATGGACTGACGCCAAGGGGAGTTCGGAATAAACAGCCGCACATTGCTGGCACAACTGGGCATGTAATATTCGGTTGATGATTGCCACGACGAACTACTGTACTCATTTCATGAGAAATTTAGCAGCTCCTCTACGATACACTGCAGTCGTTTTTCTGGGACACAAAAGTCTATTCAAGGTATGAAATAACGGAGCGTGCAGGTAGCAAGTGGTCGAGGAGTAATAAACTGAAGCCCACGTTGCTCGCTTTACCACAAACACTTCAACTCTAAGCTCTAACGCTCATTGTCTCACCAAATTTGATGCAATATGGCTGCCCGTCCTGCGCGAGTGCAAAGCCAGATTTCCCCTTCGGCAGCTATGGAATTGCCCCGCTTGATCCGTTGTCTGGGAGAGCCCGCTGAGCGATGTCTTGATGTGGTGGCCACGTGCTCGGAGCATCTCCCATTGCAGCCCGATGGGAGTTGTTGGTAAGTGTCGTTGAAGCGTCAAAACGCCGTGTTTACACAAGAGAAGAAGCCGGAAGCGTTGGTCGAGCGGAGATGAGCTCATCAGAATGTCTGCTTCTCCATGGCTTTAACTGCTCGGCTTGGAGTCTCAGAGAGGTTGCAAGGTCTGGCACAGGAGCTGTTATGCACATGGCAAGCACGCGACGTTTCCGTCGCCATCTCCGGCGTCGTACTCGTATTTCCGAAACGGTCAGTTGAGCATTCGCTGCTCTTTCTTTTATGCATCCCGTCGAAGCTCCGGGGAGCACCTGGTGGCTGTGACTCTTGATGAAATTTAATTATGCTCCGTCTCTTGCTCGGGTGCCGAAAAATGATGTTGGTCGATGGGGCGGGAGTTGCGGAAGTGAGATCGCGGTGGCGGGCTATTTGGAACAGCAGACCCGA
This sequence comes from Lactifluus volemus, assembly GCA_022376515.1. Taxonomy (NCBI): domain Eukaryota; kingdom Fungi; phylum Basidiomycota; class Agaricomycetes; order Russulales; family Russulaceae; genus Lactifluus; species Lactifluus volemus. The sequence goes on along the minus strand of WTXI01000094.1, from coordinate 64,697 downwards.
TGTGATGACGTGGGCGGCAGGAGTTTGGAGATTGTAACGGGGCGAGATCACACTGGCACACGTGAGGGTCTGGGTGCGGGGACAGTGACTCTCATTGTGTAAAGGTTACGGAACCGGCGGGGTTCGTTGGACGATTGGTGCAGAGGCGCGGTAAATTGGGCCGGTCATCCCGGCCAGCTGCCAAACTGTCGCGCCTCGACCTAACAACGCAAATACCTCTGCCCCCACCTGGGTATCCATGGCCAGCATTTTTGCTTCGTGACGAGCGTCTCCTTGAGTCAACGTGATTCCCTTCAGCTCAAATCTCATATTATTTTTCTCCATTTTCTCCCGCCGTCACCATCGTTGGCCTCGTTTTCATGCACCTCCTCTTTTTGATGGCGCCTCTTCATTGGTGGCGATGGTGGTTCGTGGCATATTTACTGTCTCTCGAGAATCAAAGTCTAGTAGTTCTCGGATCGAGTAGAACGCCACACACAGTGGGGTCTGCGAAAATGACGATTGTGAGTGTGTTGGCTTTTTCGTATTCCACACCACCTCCATGACTGAACGCTCCTCTCAGATTCTAGCGCTTGAGGCGACCACTACTGGCATACATCTCAACAACATTAACTTGCTCGCGTCGTCAGACGTCACTTACTAGCTCAGGCTCCATCAACTGAACGCTCACGCTACACCTGGAACGTACTGCTCAATCTTTGCTAACTCCGCCCTCAGCGAGCACGCGAACGACCTTTTTGTCCCGCGATTCTGGTAAGCAAGTACTTCAAAATCTTTGATTGAGTGTCGACTTGTGGACAGAATTGCATGTTAATATTCGGGAGCGTACGTTCAGCCCTATCCTTCCACCTATGCCATAACGACGGCTGTTGGGCGTAACTAATAAGCGCTCTCTAGAATTATCCCTATCGCTGCTCATCGCGGTGGACTTTGCCTTCGATGTTCCTCTTCTCGGGGACATCTTTGTATCGATCGTTAGTATACTTGTACTTTATACATGATACTTATTAATAATGATACTCAGAGTGGATGTTGTCCTCTATCGCTGCCAGATGGGTGACCGTATTCTCATGGGCTCAGGGTTGTGGTCCACGTGCATCATGTGTTAGTGATATGCGTCGTGCGGCCTCGACCATACAGCCTCTCTGCGGCCCTCAGCTGAACTATCAACGTCTCTGTCGAAGAGTTCCCTTTCTCGCAGGTATGTCCCGATTCCGATCCCTGACTGCTATGGGCTTGCTAAGTTAAATTTCGAACTACAGTCACACTGCACTCGATAGTAACTATCCATCTTCTCAACGAACAAGGGAACGGACAGGTCATTATGCGTCATCGGAAGGCGCGTATTATTAATCAAAAACGACCGGGTACGTCTCATGACGATAAGCCGCCGCTGAAGCAATCACTCACTTGGGTCGAGCAGACCCGACTTCTTTCCCACGCGTGACAATCGGATCCCTCCCTGACAATGTCCTCCTCGACATCTTCGACTTCTGTCAAATGATGTCTTTGAATTTCTCTCTTCGATGGTGGCATGCACTGGTGCATGTATGCCGAAGGTGGAGATACATTGTGTTTCAATCACCGCTTCGTCTTCATTTGCAACTTCAATGCAATGCGAATACACCCGTGAAGAAGACGCTAAATGTCTGGCCACGCGCCTTTCCTATCCTCATAGTGGAATCGAGACCGAGGCTCCCTCTGAGTGGAGCTAACATTATTTCCGCACTCAAGCATCACGATCGCGTGTACGAAATCGATCTCAGTATAACAAATACTCTATTGAAGCGACTCAACAAAGTGATGAAGAAGCCATATCCAGTTTTGACACGTCTTTACCTTCATATTCTGAAGTCAGCGGCACCGGTGCTTCGCGATACCTTTCTGGGTGGATCTTCCCCGTGTCTAAAGTATCTCCACTTGATTGGTATTCCATTTCCGGCACTACCAAAATTGCTTCCATTTCACCATGATCTTGTCGAAGTTGACTACAGGAACATACCCAATACCGGTTACGTTTCACCCGAAGCTATGGCCACAGCCCTATCGGGGTTAACCAAACTTAAAGTCGTTCGAATTGGATTCGAATCCTCAGCTTCTCGTCCTGATCCAGGAAATAGACCTCCTTCTTCATTGACACGCATTGTCCTCCCCTCTCTCATCAATTTTACGTTCCACGGCGCTAGCGAGTACTTTGAGGATCTTGTGGCTCGGATCGACACTCCTGCTATTATTACCGTCTCCACATGGTTCTTCAATCAGCTCGACTTTGACATTCCACATTTCGTCCAGTTTATCGGTCGCACACAGATCCCCAGATCCTTCGAAGAAGCAAAGCTGTACTTTGAAGAAAGAAACGTCTACATCCACGTTGGTCATCGCGATCCACTGGGAGGGAAGAGATTTCGGTGGACTCTGTCTATCGGGATATCTTGCCATGAGCTGGATTGGCAAGTTCCATTTGTAGCTCAAATATGCAGCAAGATTTCGCCTTTCTTATCCAATGTAGAACGTCTTCTCATCACTGCCAGTGCCAGTGACTCTGACGATGGGAGTACATCAAACGTAGCGTTTCCAGATTGGGAAGACTTCGTGGATAACCCCCAATGGCTGGAGCTCTTTCATGCATTTTCGGCTTTGCAGCACATGCGTATACCACCCAGACTGGGGGAACTTATTGCATCTGCACTGCAAGAGCTCACTGAGGAAAGGGTCATGGACGCGTTGCCGATGCTACGCCATCTCTACCTTCCACCCCCCTCTGAGCTCTGAGTCCACGCAGCAGGCTATACAGCCATTCATTTCCTCGCGCCAGCGTTCCAGTTGCCCTGTCACTGTCTATCTCACAGAAATGTACTGATTGTCAGGTGTCTGGATGATTGTCGATGTGTCGTCATCAATGTTCTCCACTTCTCTTCTTACTAGTACCTGTCTTCATAGCCACCTCCCCGCAGCAGCTCTCTGCTGCTTCTTGTATTTTGATGTACGATAATCGGGTGGCCCGCACTTTGGTGCCTCAGGCTAGGAGAAATACAGATCAAGGTTGTCATTGCGTGTTATGGACTGACACCCGGGTGAGTCGGGCGGAAGGCGTCCACCGCCGGCACACATGGCCATGTAATATTCGGGACATCAAAAGTCTATTCAAGGCACGAAAAAGACGGAACGTAGAGGTAGCAGGTGGTCGAGGAGGAGGAGAAAGTAATGAACTGAGGCCCATATTGCTCGCCTCCCAAATCTAATATTAATGCTCATTATCTCACTAAATTGATGCGACATGGCCGTCCGTCCTGCACGAGTCCAAAGCCAGATTTCCCCTTCGGCAACTGTGGGATCGCCCCGCTTAATCGACTGTCCGGGACTCAGAGAGTGCGTATAGCCTGCATCGCGATGCATTGATGCGGTGGCCAAGTGTTCGGAGCATGCCCCATTTCAGCCCATAATCGATGAAGGTCGTTTAGTAGGTGCCGTTGTGGCGTCGAAATGCCATGGTTCCACTAGAGAAGAAGCCAAAGGTGTTGGTCGAGCGGAGGATGGGCCCATTGAGGATTCGACATCACAAACGTCGGCCGGTCCACGAATCGAATAGCCACTCTACTTCTCCATGGCTTTACCTGCTCGGGTTGGACCGATGTTTACTGGAACCAAGAGTCTCCGCAGCCTTTTTCAACCCAGTTCATGAGAAAATGAGCAGGTGACATACGACAAGACAGTACAATCTCAGAACTTGCAACCAGTCGTATTCCAGTCTAAGCTCAACCATGTGGGATACTGCTCAGCCGGGATTGTTTGACTCGATTAAAATACTGGAATTGAGTATCCTAGCTGTTTGTGGTAGAAATGTAGTCGCGTTCCGAGGTGTGGGAACAATTCCCACTGAACACGACCTTCCTCACCACTTCGTCGTCACACCTCTCGCCCCTTACTATCAATTTCCCATTCTATGTCTACGCCATAGTCCACTCGGGTGTCCATGCTAGCATTTCCGCTTCGTGACGAACATCTCCGAGATCGAGTCCTCGAGTCAGCGTGTTCCCCTTCAATTTATCACGTCAGATTATCTTCCTTCTCCTCTTTAACCTATCTGCAACACACCCACACCCACTTCATCGTCCGTTGCATTCTCATATGGACTTTAATAGTGAGTCGCCATTCGTTCTGTCCTTATGCTCCTTTCGTTTCTCCCCTTGAGACCGTGACCCTCCTCATTTTGTGGAACCTCTTTGATGCCAGTGGCTAGCATATCTACCATCCCTCAAGGAAGTCTAATGGTGCGCGGAACGAGCAGAATGCCACACGAACAGTGGCATCTTCTTGGAAATGAGCCAAGACGTTTGTGAGTGAGTTGCCTTCTCCGTACTCCACACTACCGCTGTGACCGCTTCTCTCAGATTTCCTGTGTCCGCGGTGTACTAGCCTGCCCTACCTGAACGACAAGTTCGTAACTATCATTCGAGCATTTACGCGATTACAACCATCATGGGTCTCGACAATATCAACAAGAATTGAATGCTCAGGCTGCACCGGGGATGTACCACCTCGAGCACGCGAAAGACCATTATTTCCCGTGAGTACTTCAAAATATCCGATCGTGTGTCGACTTGCGGACAGAATTACATGTTCATATTCGGGAGAGTACGTACAGCCCTATCCCTCCACCTATGCCATACGACGGCTGTTGGGCGTAACTAGTAATAAGCGCTCTTGAGAACCATCCCTATCGCTGCTCATCGTGGTGGACTTTGCCTTCGATGTTCCTCTTCTCGGGGACATCTTTGCATCGTTCGTTGGTACACTTGTACTTTATACATGATACTTGATGATACTCAGAGTGGATGTTGGCCTCTATCGCTGCCAGATGGGTGACCGTATTCTCATTGGCTCAGGGCTGTGGTGCACGTGTATCATGCATGCATCGTGCGACCTCAACCACACAGCCTCTCTGCGGCCCTCAGCTGAACTATCAACGTCTCTGTCGAAGAGGTCTCTTTCTCACAGGTACGTCAAGAATCCAGATCCCTTACTACAATAGCAGTCTAAGCTAACTCTGTGTTTGCTAAGTTGAATTTTGAGCTACTAGCACTCACACTCGACAGCCCATTAACTATCCCATCTTCTCAACGAATAGGAGTTACTAGTATCGTCCTCTATGCGTCAACGGAAGGTGGTTTTTAATCAAAGAGGCCCAGGTACGTCTCAGGACCATGGGCTGCCGCTGAAGCAATCACTCACTTGGATCGAGTAGACCCGACTTCTTTCCCACGCGTTACAATCAGATCCCTCCCTGACAATGTCCTCCTTGACATCTTCGACTTGTGTAAAACATACTCCCCTCGATGGTGGTATGCACTGGTGCACGTATGCGGAAGGTGGAGATACGTTGTATTTCAGTCGCCGCTGCGTCTTCATTTGCAACTTGTATGCAATGCGGACACACCTGTGAAGAAGACGCTAGATGTCTGGCCACGCGCCCTTCCTATCATCATAAACGACTTCAGATGGGGACGCTCTCTGAGTGGAGCTAACATTATTGCCGCACTCGAGCATCACGATCGCGTGTCCGAAATAAATTTCAAATTAACAAATACTCTACCGAAGCGACTGAACCAAGTTTTGGAGAAGCCATACCCAGTTTTGACAAGACTTCGCCTGGAGCATATTTCAAATTCGAAGTCGGCACCGGTGCTTCCCGATACCTTTTTGGGTGGATCTGCCCCGCTTCTAAAGGATCTCAAATTGATTGGTATTCCACTTCCGGGACTACCAAAATTGCTTCCATTTTGCCATGATCTTGTCAATGTTCATCTCTGGAAGATACCCAATACCGGTTACGTTTCACCCGAAGCTATGGCCACAGCCCTATCCGCGTTGACCAAGCTTAAAGAAGTTTCCATTGGATTCAAATCCCCTGCTTCTCGTCCTGATCCAGCAAATGGACCTCCTTCTTCATTGACACGCGCTGTCCTCCCCGCTCTCACCCAATTGAAGTTCCACGGTGCTAGCGAGTACTTTGAAGATCTTGTGGCTCGCATCGACACTCCTGCTATTATTTCCGTCGACACACAGTTGTTCAATCAGCTCGATTTTGACAATCCACATTTCCTCCAGTTTATCAGTCGCACACAGATCACCAGGTCCTTCGACGAAGCGAAGCTGTACTTTGATGATAAAAGTGTGCTCATCCACTTTGGTCATCGTAGTTGGATAGGATTTCGGTTCGGTCTATATATCGGGATATCGTGCCATGCGTTGGATTGGCAAGTTGCGTGTGTAGCTCAAATATGCGGCAAGATTTCGCCTTTCTTATCCAATGTAGAACGGCTTCTCATCTCTACTAGTTCCTTTGAAAACGTAGTGTTTTCAGATTGGAAAGACTACGTGGATAACCCCCAATGGCTCGAGATCTTTCATGCATTTTCGGCTTTGCAGCACATGCATATACCGCCCAGACTGGGTCAGAGTATTGCATCTGCGCTGCAAGAGCTCACTGGGGAAAGCGTCATGGACGCGTTACCGATGCTACGCCATCTCTACCTTCCACCCCCCTCTGCATCCACGCAGCAGGCTATACAGCCATTCATTTCCTCACGCCAGTGTTCCAATTACCCTGTCACTGTCCATCTCACAAGAATGGACTGATTGTCAGATTATTGTTGATGCATCGCTATCAATGTTCTCCACTTCTCTTTTCGCTAGTACCTGTCTTTATAGCCGTTCCTCGCCCCTCCCTGTGATTACCACCTCCACACAACAGCTCTCTGCTCTTTCTTGTATTTTGTTGTACGATAATCGCGCGGCCCTTTGGTGCCTCAGGCCAGGAGAAATACAGATCAAGGTTGTCGTTGTGTGTTATGGACTGACACCCGGGGGGGAGTCGGGCGGAAGGCGTCCACCGCCGGCACACATGACCATGTAATATTCGGTTGACCACAGCAAACTAAAAAAAGTCTATTCAAGACACGAAAACGACGGAACGTAGAGGTAGCAAGTGGTTGAGGAGGAGAAAGTAGCGAATTGAGTCCCATATCGCTCGCCCTACCACAACTGAAACACTCCAACTCTGAGATTTAATGCTCATTATCTCACCAAATTGACGCGACATGGCCGCCCGTCCTGCACGAGTGCAAAGCCAGATTTCCCCTTCGGCAGCTGCGGGATCGCCCCGCTTAATCCATTTGTCCGGGAGAGTGCGCAGAGCCTACATCGCGATGTATTGATGTGGTAGCCAAGCATTCGGAGCATGCCCATTGCAGCCCATAATCGATGAAGGTCGTTTGGTAGGTGCCATTGTAGCATCGAAATGCCATGTTTCCACTAGAGAAGAAGCACAAAAGTGTTGGTTGAGCGGGGGATGAGCCCATCGAGGTCCAGTAACAAAATGACTTCCATGACTTACATCACAACGTCGGCCGGTCCACGACTCGGAAATGAATAACCACTCTACTTCTCCTTGGCTTAACTTGCTCGGGTTGGAGGAATCAAGCGCCTCCACCTTTTTCAACCCAGTTCATGAGAAAATGACCAGGTGACATACGACAAAACTGTACGATCTCAGGGTCAGAAGTCAACTTCCAACCAGTCGTATTCCATGCGACTGTAACTTGGCATAGCGTGGGATAGCTCGATCATGGTGGGATGCTGCTCAGCCGGAATCGATTAACTCACTTGGACGCACGCGCGGAAGGACCCCCAGAGGTTAGAGGCAAAATTCTGGCTTGTCCGACTGCGGCCCGAGGTGTGGGAACAATTCCCAGTCAACACGACCTTCCTCACCTCTCGCCCCTGCTTCCCTAATACAATCACCTGTCACCTGGTACAATTTTCCCACTTTATGTCTAAATCATAATCCACTTGGGTGTCCGTAGCATTTCGGCTTCGTGACGAAGTATCTCCGGGTCCTCCAGTCCTTCAAGTTATCAGGTCAGATCTCCTCTGTCTTTCTTCCTTTCACCCCAACCCATGTCGTCGTCCGTGCGATCCCATATGGGCTATGACAGTAAGTCGTAATCCGCTCTATACTTGTGCGCCTTCTTTTATTTCTCCCCCGAGACCGAGACCCTCCTCCTCGAGCGAAGTCTAATTGAGCCCGGAACGAGCAGATTGCCACGCAAACAGTGGCATCTTCCTGGAAATAAGCTACGACGTTTGTGAGTGAGTCGCCTTCTCTACTCCACACTACCTCTGCAACCGCTTCTCTCAGATTTCCTGTGTCCGCGGTGTACAACGGTAGACTATGAGCCGGCCTGACCTGAAAAATTCGTAACAATCATCCCAGCACTTACGAGACCACCACTGTCATGCATCTCCACAACATTGGTAAGGATTGGGTGATCATGCTGCACTGGGGGTGTGCCGCCTCGAGTACGCGAGCGACGTGTCGCGAGTCCAAGTCAGCAGGCAATTCAGATTATGTATCGACTTGTGGAAAAATTTGCATGTTACTATTCGGGAGAGTACGTACAGCCCTGTCCCTCCACCTATGCCATAACGATGGCTGTTGGGTGTAACTAATAGTAAGTGCTCTCGAGAACCGCGCCTATTGTTGCTCATCGCGGTGGACTTTTCCTTCGATGTTCCTCTTCTCAGGGACACCTTTGTATCGTCCGTTAGTACACTTGTACTTTATACGTGATACTTAATGATACTCAGAGTGGATGTTGGTCTCTATCGCTGCCAGAAATCGGATAACGGTATTTTTATGAGCGCTTGCTACGTGCATCATGTGACCTGCATCGTGCGACTTCAACAACACAGCCTCTCTGCGGCCCTCAGCTGAACTATCAACGCCTCTATCGAAGAGTTCTCTTTCTTGCAGGTACGTCCAGAATCCATATCCCTCACTGCAATAGCAGCCTAAGCTACTGCTAAGGTTGCACTAGCGGTCACACTCGACAGCCCATTAACCATCCATCTTCTCAACGAAAGTTCCGAGGGAAAGGGCAGGTCATGATGCGTCACCGGAAAGCGCGTATTAATCAAAGACGACCAGGTACGTCTCAGTCTCATGACCATAGGCCGCCGCTGAAGCAATCACTCAGACCCGATTTCATTCCCACGCGTGACAATCGAATCTATCTCGGACAATGTCCTCCTGGAAATCTTCGACTTCTGTCAAATAACTCCGTACCGCTCCCCTCGATGGTGGATTGCACTGGTGCACGCATGCCGAAGGTGGAGATACATTGTGTTTGAATCACCGCTTCGTCTTGATTTGCGACTTGTATGCGATGCGAACACACCCGTGAAGGAGATGCTAGATGTCTGGCCACACGCCTTTCCTATCATCATAAAGGAATCGAGATCGAGACTCCCTCTGAGTGGAGCTAACGTTATTGCCGCACTCGAGCATCACGATCGCGTGTCCAAAATCTATCTCACTGTAACAAGTACACTATCGAAGCAACTCCACAAAGTGACCAAGAAGCCATATCCAGTTTTGACACATCTTTGCCTTCATATTGGGAAGTCGGCACCGGTTCTTCGCGATACCTTCTTGGGTGGATCTGCCCCGCGTCTCGAGTATCTCAAATTGACTAGTATTCCATTTCCGGCACTACCAAAATTTCTTCCATTTTGCCACGATCTTGGCTTTATTTACCTCACGAATATTCCCAATACCGGTTACTTTTCGCCCGAAGCTATGGCCATGGCCCTATCTGCGTTGACCAAGCTTAAAGAAGTTTCCATTGGTTTCGGATCCCCAGCTTCTCGTCCTGATCCAGCAAATAGACTACCATCTCCATTCACACGCGCTGTCCTCCCCGCTCTCACCCGTTTCAAGTTTGAAGGCGCTAGCGAGTACTTTGAGGATCTTGTGGCTCGGATCGACACTCCTGCTATTATTTCCGTCCACACAAGGTTCTTCAATCGGCTCGATCTTGACATTCCACATTTCGTCCAGTTTATCGGTCGCGCACAGATCCCCGGCTTTGAGGAAGCGAATCTGTCCTTTTATGACAAAAGCGTTTTCATCAATTTTGGTCATCGTGATCCACCGGGAGGGAAGGAATTTCGGAGCGCTCTATGTATCGGGATATCGTGCCATGCGTTGGATTGGCAAGTTGCATATGTAGCTCTAATATGCGGCAAGATTTCGCCTTGCTTATCCAATGTAGAACGGCTCCTCATCAATGCCAATGGCTTTAACAATATACTGCTTTCAAATTGGAAAGACTACATAGACAACCCTCAATGGCTGGAGATCTTCCATGCGTTTTCGGCTTTGCAGTACATGCGTATACCGCCCAGACTGGGTGGGATTATTGGATCTGCGCTGCAAGAGCTCACTGGGGAAAGGGTCATGGACGCGTTGCCTATGCTGCGCCATCTCTACTTTCCATTCCCCTTTGCATCCGCAATAGAACCATTCATTTCTTCGCGCCAGCGTTCCGATCGTCCTGTCACTGTCCATCTCTCCCGGAAATAAACTGATTGTCAGGTGTCTGGATTAATGTTGGTGTATCCTCATCAACCCTCTCCATTCCTCTTCTGCTAGTTCCTGCCATCATAACCGTTCCCCACCCCTCCCAGCTCTCTGCTGCTTCTTGTATTCTGACATACGATAATCAGGTGGCCCGCCTCAGGCGAGGAGAAATATAGATCGAGGTTGTCCCTTTGCGTGTTATGGACTGTCAAATTCTGTATTTAAGACTCGAAAAAGACGGAACGCGGAAGTATGATATATGGTCTACGGACTCCCGGGCCGAGTTATTAGCTATTCCAATTCGACCTCTCGCCACCAATCTCTAGCCTGAGGAATGTAAACCGTACAGTGTTCACGTCCTTGTCGTAAACTTCTCCCAACGTCACTATGTCGACAATGCGATCACGTCCTGAAGAGTTCATGATCGAGATAAGGATTAAAGGAGGTCACAAGGGGCTCTTGGCCTGCCAGAGGCGCGGGGTATATAACCAGCGGCGGTTGTCCCTCGACTCATTTGCTCAAGTACTGCAGGTTTGCCGCAGGCTCCGGTGGAAAGGGGAATCCTCCTCAACGGCACCACTTCTCCTCCTGCTCGCGTGCCGAAAAATGATGTCTGGTCGATACGGTGGGAGTTGCAGGAGTGAGATGGCGGTCGTGGGCCACTTGGAACAGCAGGCACGATGTGATGACGTGGGCGGGGCTTTTTAACAGGGCGGGATCACTCTGGAATCCGTGGCGTGCGGGGACGGTAGCGTGCATTGCATTTCCCTGTAAACGCGTGTTCAATAACGAGTCAGAAGCATGGCAGTGGGAAACTTCAGGAACTCGGGCGGTTGGCCAGACGGAGCGCGGTAAACTGGGCCGGTCGTCCCGCGTCCCGGCCAGCGTTCCAATTCGGTCACGCTTCTACTTCACAGCCCTCACTGGCAGTCTCTATTTCATCTTCACGCATCCTCGCCCTTGGTTCCTTACAACGCAGTTACCTCTCCACATGGCACAAATTTTGTCTACGTTGCCACCTGGGTATCCAGCATTTCTGCTTTGTCACCAGAATCTCTTGAGTCGACGTGATTCCCGTCAGGTAGGATCTCATATCTTTTCCTTCCATTTTCTCATTTTCCCCTGTCGCATGTGAATGTGATAGTCACTCGCAATCCCCACTATCGTTGGCCTCGCTCTTTCATGTCTTTCCCTCCTTTGATGGCAACTCATGGTGGCAATGGTAGTTCGGGGCATATTCACTGCCCCTCGAGAATCAAGAGTCCAGAGCGAGTAGAATGCCCAAACAGTGGCGTCTCTGCGAAACAATGATCATGAGTGTGCTGTAATCCACACCACCTTTATAACTGAACGCCCCTTTCAGATTCCAGCGCTTGAGGCGTAACCCGACCACCACTGGCATACATATCAGCAACACTTACTTGTTGGCGTTGTCAGGCGTCGCCCTCTATACCTCAGGCTCCTCTGTTGGAGGTTGCACTCGGAATGTACTGCTCAACCGTTGCTGTGTCCGGTGTCCCGCCCTCGAACACGCGAACGACCTTTATTTCCTGCAATTCTAAGTCAGCAGATACTTCAAGATATGTGTCGGCTTGTGGACAGAATTGTTAACATTCAGGAGAGTACGTACAGCCCTGTCCCTCCACTTACGTGGAACGATGGCTGTTGGGTGTGAATAACAAGCGCTCTCGAGAACTATCCCTATCGCTGCTCATTGCGGTGGACTTTGCCTTCGATGTTCCTCTTATCTGGGACACCTTTGTACCGTTCGTTAGTACACTTGTACTTTATACGTGATGCTTAATGATACTCAGAATGGATGTTGCCCTCTATCGCTGCCATAACGGGATTTTTATGAGCGCTTGCGCTACACGTGCATCATGTGACCTGCATCGTGGGACCTCAACAACACAGCCTCTCTGCGGCCCTCAGCTGAACTATCAACGTCTCTGTCGAAGAGTTCTCTTTCTCGCAGGTACGCCCAGATCCTGACCCCTCGCTGCAATAGCAGTCTAAGCTAACTCTGTCCTTGCGAAGTCGAATTTCGAACTACTACTAGCGGTCACACTCGATAGCCCATTACATATCCATCTTCTCAACGAAAAAGAGTTACTTGGGAACGGACAGGTCATTATGCGTCATCGGAATGCGCGTAGTACTAATAAAAAACGACCGGGTACGTCTCATGACCATAAGCCGCCGCTGAAGCAATCACTCACCTGGATCGAGTAGGCCTCATTTCTTTCCCACGCGTGACAATCGGATCCCTCCCTGACAATGTCCTCCTCGACATCTTCGACTTCTATGAAAAGTACCCCCCTCGATGGTGGATTGCACTGGTGCACGTATGCGGAAGGTGGAGATACATTGTGTTTGCATCGCCAATTCGTCTTAATTTGGAACTTAAATGCGATGCGAACACACCTGTGAAGAAGACGCTAGAGGTCTGGCCACGCACCTTTCCTATCGTCATAGATGAATCGAGATCGCGACTCCCTCTGAGTGGAGCTAACATCATTGCCGCGCTCAAGCATCACGATCGCGTGTCCGAAATCCATCTCGATATGACAAGTTCTGTATTGAAGCGGCTCAATAAAGTGATGAAGAAGCCATATCCAGTTTTGACGCATCTTGAGCTTACTTCAAATCCGAGGTCGGCACCGGTGCTTCGCGAGACCTTTTTGGGTGGATCTGCCCCGCGTCTCGAGTATCTGTACTTGGAGGGTATTCCATTTCCGGCACTACCAAAATTTCTTCCATCTTGCCATGACCTTGTCGAAGTTGTTCTCACGAAGATACCCAATACCGGTTACATCTCACCCGAAGCTGTGGCCACAGCCCTTTCCGCGTTGACCAAGCTTAAAGAAGTTTGCATTGGATTCGAATTCCCAGCATCTCGTCCTGATCCAACAAATAGACCTCCGTCTTCATTTACTCGCGTTGTCCTCCCCGCTCTCACCCGTTTGCATTTCCATGGCGCTAGCGAGTACTTTGAGGATCTTGTGGCTCGCATCGACACTCCTGCTATTATTACAGTCGAGGCATCATTTTTCAATCAGCTCGATTTTGACATTCCACATTTCCTCCAATTTATCGGTCGCACATGGATCCCCGGGTCGTTCGAGGAAGCGAAGCTGTCCTTTGATCATAAAAGGGCCTTAATTATCTTTCGCTATCGCGATACATCGGGAGGGAATTTTCTGACTGCTGTATGTATCACGATAGCGTGCCATGCGTTAGATTGGCAAGTTGCGTGTTTAGCTCAAATATGCAGCAAGATTCCGCCTTTCGTATCCAATCTAGAACGGCTTATCATCAATGCCAATGGCTTTGACAATATACTGCTTTCAGATTGGAAAGACTACGTAGACAACCCTCAATGGCTGGAGATCTTTCATGCATTTTCGGCTTTGCAGCACATGGAAATACCGCCCAGACTGGGTGAGATTATTGGATCTGCGCTGCAAGAGCTCACTGAGGAAAGGGTCATGGACGCGTTGCCGATGCTACGCCATCTCTACCTTCCACCCCCCTCTGAATCCACGCAGCAGGCTATACAGCCATTCATTTCCTCGCGCCAGCGTTCCAATCACCCTGTCACTGTCCATCTCACAGAAATGGACTGATTATCAGGAGTCTGGGTAATGTTGATGGGTGCTCTTCACTTCGCTTTTTGCTAGTACCTGTCTTTATTGCCACCTCCCCACAGCAGCTCTCTGCTCCTTCTTGTATTTTGATAAACGATAATCGGGTGGCCCACACTTTGGTGCCCCATGCCAGGAGAAATACAGATCAAGGTTGTCGTTGCGTGTTATGGACTGACACCCGGGTCGGGCAGACTCGGAAGGCGTCCGCCGCCGGCACACATGGCCATGTAATATTTGGTTAATGACTACTGAAGTCATTTCATAAGAAATTTAGCTGCTTCTCTCCGAACACTGCAGACATTTCTCCGGGACACAGAAGTTTATTTAAGACACGAAAAGACGGAAGGTAGAGATAGCAGGTGGTCGAGGAGGAGGAGAAAGTAATCAACATTGCATGACTTACATCACAACGGCAGCCGGTCCACGACTCGGAAATGAATAGCCACTTTACTTCTCCTTGGCTTTACCCGCTCGGGTTAGATCGATGAACTTGTTCAAGGAGATTCGAAAAGTGTGCAATAGTCTCGGGTGCCACAGAGAGATGAATTATCTTTAACTTGCCGACGTATTCCATGCGACTATAACTTGGCACAGCGTGGGATAGATCGAGTCTGCTCGACCATGGTGAAATACCGCTCAGCTGGAATTGAACGCAGTGGTTAGAGCCAAAATACTGGAATTGAATATCGTGGTCCGAGGTGTGGGAACAATTCCCACTCAACACGACCTTCCTCACCACTTCGTCGTCACACCTCTCGTCCCTTATTTCCCTAATCCTATCAATTTCCCATTTTATGTCTACGCCATAGTCTACTCGGGTGTCCATCCCAGCAATTCCGGTTCGTGATGAACATCTCCGAGCTCAAGTCCTCGAGTCAGCGTGATCCCCTTCAATCTATCAGGTCAGAATTTCTCCTCTGTCTTTCTTCCTTTTCCTCTTTTATCCTATCCGCAACACACCCACACCCACGTTGTCGTCCGTTGCATTCTCATATGGACTATGATAGTGAGTCGTAATTCGTTCTGTCCTTGTGCTCCTTTCATTTCTCCCCTTGAGACCGTGACCCGCCAGTGGCTAGCATATCTACCATCCCTCGAGGAAGTCTAATGGTGTGCGGAACGAGCAGAATGCCACACGAACAGTGGCATCTTCCTGGAAATGAGCCAAGACGTTTGTGAGTGAGTTGCCTTCTCCGTTCTCCACACTACCCCTGTGACCGCTTCTCTCAGATTTCCTGTGTCCGCGGTGTACTAGCCTGCCCTACCTGAAGTACAAGTTCGTAGCTATCATTCCAGCATATATGCGATTACAACCATCATGGGTCTCGACAACATCAACGAGAATTGAACTCTCAGGCTGCACCGGGGAAGTACCGCCTCAAGCACACGAAACACCATTATTTCCCGCGAGTACTTCAAAGTATCCGATCATGTGTCGACTTGTGGACAGAATTACATGTTCATATTCGGGAGAGTACGTACAGCCCTGTCCTTCCACCTATCCCATACGACGGCTGTTGGGCGTAACTAGTAATAAGCGCTATCCCTATCGCTGCTCATCGTGGTGGACTTTGCATTCTACGTTCCTCTTCTCGGGGACATCTTTGTATCGTTCGATGGTACACTTGTACTCTATACATGATACTTAATGATACTCAGAGTGGATGTTGGCCTCTATCGCTGCCAGATGGGTGACCGTATTCTCATTGGCTCAGGGCTGTGGTACACGTGCATCATGCATGCATCGTGCGACCTCAACAACACAGCCTCTCTGCGGCCCTCAGCTGAACTATCAACGTCTCTGTCGAAGATATCTCTTTCTCGCAGGTACGTCCAGAATCCAGATCCCTCAGTGCAATAACAGTCTAAGCTAATTCCATGGTTGCTAAGTTGAATTTCGAACTACTAGGAGTGACACTCGACAGCCCATTAACTATCCCATCTTTTCAACGAATGTTACTAGCACCATCCTCTATACATCGTCTGAAGGCGATTTTCAAGCAAAGAGGCCCAGGTACATCTCAGGATCAGGGCTGCCGCTGAAGCAATCACTCACTTCGATCGATCAGATCTATCAGACCCGAATACTTTCCCACGCATCACAATCGGATCCCTCCCTGACAATGTCCTCCTCAACATCTTCGACTTCTGTCAAATGGATGTATACGAGTTCCCTCGATGGTGGCATGCGCTGGTCCACGTATGCCAAAGGTGGAGATACATCGTGTTTGAATCACCGCTTCGTCTTCATTTGCGGCTTAAATGCAATGGGAACACACCCGTGAAGAAGACGCTAGATGTCTGGCCACGCAGCTTTCCTATCGTCATACAGGAATCGCGATCGCGACTCCCTCTGAGTGGAGCTAACATTATTGCCGCACTCAAGCATCATGATCGCGTGTCCGAAATCACTCTCTATACGACAAGTACTGTATTGAAGCGACTCTACAAAGTGATGAAGAAGCCATATCCAGTTTTGACACATCTTCGCCTTCATATTTCAAATTCGAAGTCGGTACCAGTGCTTCGTGATACATTTTTGGGTGGATCTGCCCCGCGTCTAGAATCTCTCAGCTTGGTTGGTATTCCATTTCCGGCACTACCAAAATTTCTTCCATCTTGCCACGATCTTGTATCAGTTGTACTCGCGGAGATACCCAATACCGGTCGCCATTCACCCGAAGCTATGGCCACAGCCTTATCCATGTTGACCAAGCTTAAAGAAGTTTCCATTGGATTCGAATCCCCGGCTTCTCGTCCAGATCCAACAAATAAACCTCCCTCTTTATTGACACGTATTGTCCTTCCTTCTCTCACCAGTTTGTGGTTCTTTGGCGCTAGCGAGTATTTTGAGGATCTTGTGGCTCGGATCGACACTCCTGCTATTCTTTCCGTCGACACACGGTTCTTCAATCAGCTCGAATTCGACATGCCAAATTTCCTCCAGTTTATCAGTCGCACACAAATCCCCGGGTCCTTCGAGGAAGCGAAGCTGTACTTTTATCATGACTGGGCTGTCTTCATCCACTTCGGCCATCGTGATCTACCGGGAGGGAAGGAATTTCGGTCCGCTCTAGATATCAGGATATCGTGCCATGCGTTGGATTGGCAAGTTGCGTGTGTAGCTCAAATATGCGGCAAGATTTCACCTTTCTTATCCAATGTAGAACGGCTTCTCATCGCTACCGATTCCCTTGACTACAAGAGGACAACTGATGTAGTGTTTTCAGATTGGAAAGACTACGTGGATAACCCCCAATGGCTGGAGATCTTCCATGCATTTTCAGCTTTGCAGCACATGCGTATACCACCCAGACTGGGTGAGATTATTGCATCTGCTCTGCAAGAGCTCACTGGGGAAAGGGTCATGGACGCGTTGCCGATACTACGCCATCTCTACCTTCCGCCCCCCTCTGCATCCACGCAGCAAGCATTACAGCCATTCATTTCCTCGCGCCAGCGCTCCAATCACCCTGTCACTGTCCATCTCACGGAAATCGGCTAATTGTCGTGGTTAATGTTGGTAGATCCTCATCACTTTCTCTTTTGCTAGTATAACCCCAACCCTCCCGGTGATTGACACCTCCCCGCAGTAGCTCTTTGCTGCTTCTTATATTTTTGATGTACGATACTCAGGTGGCCCGCACTTTGGCGGCTCAGACCAGGAGAAATATAAATTAACGTCGTGGTTGCGTGTTATGGACTGACTCGGACACTGGGGCGAGTCAGGCATAAACAGCCGTGGCACAACTGGCCATGTTGATCGCCACAGCGAATTTACTGTAGTCATTTCAAGAGAAATTTAGCAGCTCCTCTGCGAAACACTGCGGACTATTTTTAGGGACATAAAAGTCTATTCAAGACACGAATAAAGCGGATACGCGGGGGTGGTCGGTACATGGTCTACGGACTCCCGGGCCGAGTTTTTAACCATTCTGATTGGTTGGTGGGAGCGGAGGCGTTTAGTTAGGTATTGGGCGACTGAGCTAGAAGAATTCCACCGACAGCCTCTACAAGCCTGCCGGCGTCGATTCTGGTAATGTCGATTCCCACAACCTTCTTTTTCGTCAGTCGTCAGTCACCACTTCATCGTCACGCGCGTTGCCCTTTAGTTCCTTACAATGCAATTACCTCTGCCTCCACGTGGTACAAATTTTTCTCTACGTCACCACCTCGGTTCCACAGCCAGCATTTCCGCTTTCTGGCGAGCGTCTCTTTGAGTCAACGTGATTCCCTTCAGGTCTGACCGATCTCATCTCTTTTTCTCATTTTCCCTTGTCGTGTGTGAACATGATAGTCACACGCAATTCCCACTTATCGATGGCCTCGCTCTTTCATGTCTTTCGCTCTTTTTGATGGCACTCTTGATGGTGGCAATGGTAGTTCGGGGCATATTTACTGCCCCTCAAGAACCAAAGTCTAGTAGTTTCCAGAGCGAATAAAATCCCCAAACAGTGACGCCTCTGCGAAAGCGACGATTGTGAGTGTGTTGTATTCCACACCACCTTTACAACTGAACGCCCCTCTCAGATCCCAGCGCTTGAGGCGTAACCCGACCACCACTGGCACTTACTTGTTGGCGTTGTCAGGCGTCGCTCTCTATACCTCAGGCTCCTCTGTTGGAGGTTGCACCCGGAACGTACTGCTAAATCGTTGCTGTGTCCTGCCCTCGAGCATGCGTACGATTTTTATTTCCTGCGATTCTAAGTCAGCAGATATTTGATTATGTGTCGGCTTGTGGACATTAGGTGTGAAAAATAAGCGCTCTTGAGAACTATCCCTATCGCTGCTCATCACGGTGGACTTTGCCTTCGATGTTCCTCTTCTCGGGGGCGTCTTTGTATCGTTCATCAGTACACTTGTACTTTATACATGATAATTAATGATACTCAGAGTGGATGTTGTCCTCTATCGCTGCCATAACGGTATTGTGATGAGCGCTTGCGGTACACGTGGATCATGTGACCTGCATCGCGGGACCTCAACGACACAGCCACTCTGCGGCCCTCAGGTGAACTATCAACGTATCTGTCGAAGAGCATCCTTGCAAGTACGTCCAGAATCCATATCCCTCACTGCAATAGCAGCCTAAGCTACTGCTAAGGTTGCACTAGCAGTCACACTCGACAGCCCATTAACCATCCCATCTTCTCAACGAAAGTTCCGAGGGAAAGGGCAGGTCATGATGCGTCACCGGAAAGCGCGTATTAATTCAAAACGACCGTGTACGTCTCAGTCTCAGGACCATGGGCTGCCGCCGAAGCAATCACTCACTTGGATCGAGTAGACCCAATTTCAATCCCACGCGTGACAATCGGATCCCTCCCTGACAATGTCCTCCTGGAAATCTTCGACTTCTGTCAAGTAACTCCGTACCGCTCCCCTCGATGGTGGATTTCACTGGTGCACGTATGCGGAAGGTGGAGATACATTGTGTTTCAATCACCACTTCGTCTTCATCTGCGACTTGTATGCGATGCGAACACACCCGTGAAGAAGATGCTAGATGTCTGGCCACACGCCTTTCCTATCATCATAAAGGAATCGAGATCGAGACTCCCTCTGAGTGGAGCTAACGTTATTGCCGCACTCGAGCATCACGATCGCGTGTCCGAAATCGATCTTGATACGACAAGTACTCTATTGAAACGACTCTACAAAGTGATGAAGAAGCCGTATCCAGTTTTGACAAATCTTCGCCTTTATATTTCAAATTCGAAGTCGGCACCGGTGGTTCGCGATACCTTTTTGGGTGGATATGCCCCGCGTCTCGAATATCTTCGCTTGAACGGTATTCCATTTCCGGCACTACCAAAATTGCTTCCATTTTGCCATAATCTCACCTTTGTTTACCTCAAGAAGATACCCAATACCGGTTACGTTTCACCCGAAGCTATGGCCACAGCCCTATCCGCGTTGACAAAGCTTACATTCCTTTCCATTGGATTCGACTCCCCGGCTTCTCGTCCTGATCCAGGAAGTAGACCTCCCTCTTCATTGACACGCCTTGTCCTCCCCGCTCTCACTCATTTGAGGTTCTTTGGCGCTAGCGAGTATTTTGAGGATCTTGTGGCTCGGATCGACACTCCTGCTATTATTTCCGTCCGCACACGGTTCTTCAATCAGCTCGATTTTGACATTCCACATTTCGTCCAGTTTATCAGTCGCACACAAATCCCCGGGTCCTTCGAGGAAGCGAGGTTGTGCTTTGTTGAAAGAATCGTCTACATCTACGTTGGTCATCGTGATCTACCGGGAGGGAAGGCATTTCGGATCGATCTATCTATCACGATATCGTGCCATGCGTTGGATTGGCAAGTTGCCGGTGTAGCTCAAATATGCAGCAAGATTTCGCCGTTCTTATCCAATGTAGAACGGCTTTTCATCGACCCTTGCAATGTAGTGTTTTCAGATTGGGAAGACTACGTGGATAGCCCCCAATGGCTGGAGATCTTTCATGCATTTTCGGCATTGCAGCACATGCAAATACCGCCCAGACTGGGTGAGATTATTGCATCTGCGCTGCAAGAGCTCACTGAGGAAAGGGTCATGGACGCGTTGCCGATGCTACGCCATCTCTACCTTCCACGTGCCTCTGAATCCACGCAGCAGGCTATAGAGCCATTCATTTCCTCGCGCCAGCGTTCCAATCACCTTGTCACTGTACATCTCACAGAAATGGACTGATTGTCCGGTGTCTGGATTAATCTTGATGCGTCATCATCAACGCTCTCCTCTTCTCTTTTTGCTAGTACCTGTCTTTATAGCCGTTCCTCACCGCTCCCTGTGATTTCCCCCTCCCCACAGCAGCTCTCTGCTCCTTCTTGTAATTTGATGTATGATAATCGGGTGGCCCGCACTTTGGTGCCTCAGGCCAGGAGAAATACAGATCAAAGTTGTCGTTGCGTGTTACGGACTGACACCCGGGTGAGTCGGGCAGAAGGCATCCACCGCCGGCACACATGGCCATGTAATATTCCGTTGATCACGATCGCGAACTACTGAAGTCATTTCATGACAAATTTAGCTGCCCCTCTATAAAACACTAGACATTTCTCCGGGACACAAAAGTCTATTCAAGACACGAAAAAGACGGAACGTTGAGGTAGCTGTTGGTTGAGGAGGAGGAGAAAGTAGTGAACTGAAGCCCATATTGCTCGCCTTACCACAAACACTCCAACTCTAAGATTTATGCTCATTATCTCACCAAATTGATGCGACATGGCCGCCCGTCCTGCCAGTGCGCGAGTGCAAAGCTAGATTTCCTCCTTGGCAGCTGCGGGATCAATCCGTTGTCCGGGAGAGTGCGCATAGCCTGCGGCATCGCGATGTATTGATCAGGTGGCCAAGCGATCGGAGCGCACCATAATCTCCCATTGCAGCCCGGAATCGATGAAGATTGTTTGGCAAGTGCAGTTGTAGTGCCGAAGCGCCATGTTTACGCTAGAGAAGCCAAAAGAGTTAGTTGAGCGGAGGACGAGCCCATCGAGGTCCAGCAACACAATGCATTCTATGACTTACATAACAACGTCGGCCGGTCCAAGAATCGAATAATCACTCTACATCTCCATGGCTTTACCTGCCAGTGCTCGGGTTGGATTGAATTTTGCTGGAACCAAGAGTCTCGAACCCCGTCAACCCTCCAGTCGCGATCCATCGGTCGCTGCTCGATACGTAGTAGGTGTAGTGGTATCCTGGGTCAGCGTTGCTCATGCCTAGATTGAAATAAACCTGCGTGTCGTTCATAGTGTAATTGTTGGCACGTAGTGGAGTAGCAACTTGAATGTCTAGTATTGCAGAGACGTCGGCGACAAAGATGTGACTAACACGTCCAAGGTCTGTCAGAACGTTTCTGGACCAGACGAAGAGTTTGCCCCTCCTGAGGACATCAATATGCTCGGTAGTTTCAAGAGTATGGGCCCCGATGTTCCCTCAGATGGTGGAGCCACGCCTTTTTTCAACCCAGTCCATGAGAATATTAACAGGTGACATACAACAAAACTGCACGATGTCAACTCCCAACCAGTTCTATTCCACGCGACTAAAGCTTGGTCTGGCGTGGGCCCGGGATAGGCTGCTCGTCCATGGTGGGATACTGCTCAGCCGGAATTGATTAATTTACTTGGGCGCGTGCAGGGAAGGATCCCCAGAGGATAGAGCCAAAATACTGGAATTGAGTAGTATCGTAGCTGTTCGTGGTAGAAAATGTACTCGCACGTTCCTCACTTGTCCGAGGTGTGGGAACAATTCCTATTCAAAACGACCTTCCTCACCACTTCGTCGTCACACTTCTCGCTCCTTGCTTCCCTAATACAATCACCTCTGCCACCTGGTACAAATTTCTCATTTTATGTTAGCGTCACTTGAGTATCCATGCCAGCATTTCCGCTTCGTGACGAACATCTCCGAGTTCGAGTCCTCGAGTCAGCGTGATCCCCTTCAATTTATCAGGTCAGATTATCTTCTTCCTTTTCCTCTTTTATCCTATCCGCAACACACCCGCACCCATGTCGTCGTCCGTTGCGATCTCACATGCACTATGGTAGTGAGTCGTAATTTGTTCTATCCTTGTGCTCCTTTCATTTCTCCCCTTGAGACCGTGACCCTCCTCTTTTAGTGGAACCTCTTTGATGCCAGTGGCTAGCATATCTACCATGCTTCGAGGAAGTCTAATAGTGCGCGGAATGAGCAGAATGCCACACGAGCGGTGGCATCTCCCTGGGAATGAGCTAAGACGTTTGTGAGTGAGTTGCCTTCTCCGTACTCCACACTACCTCTGCGACCGCTTCTCTCAGTCTGCCGTCTACTACGGTAGACTATGAGCCCGCCAGATCTGAATCACAAAATTGTAACAATCATCCCAGCACTTACGCGACCACCACCGACGTGCATCTCCGCAACATCAACACAAATTGAACGCTCCGGCTGCACTGGGGATGCATCGCCTCGAGCACACGAACGACCATTCTTTCCTGCGAGTCCAAGTCAGCGAGTGCTTCAAAATATCTGATTGTGTGTCGACTTGCGGCCAGGAATATTCTGGGGAGTTATCCCAATCGCTGCTCATCGTGGTGGACTTTGCCTTCAATATTCCCCTTCTCGGGGACATCTTTGAATCATTTGTTACACTTGTGAAATATACATGATACTTAATGATACTCAGAGTGGATGTTGGCCTCTATCGCTGCCAGTAAATGGGAAAACGGTATTTTTATGAGCGCTTGCGGTGCAGGTGTATCATGTGACCTGCATGTGCGACCTCAACCACACAGCCTCGCTGCGGCCCTCGACGTCCCTCAGGTGAACTGTCAACGTCTCTGTCGAAGAGGTCTCTCTCTCTTACGTACGCCCATATCCGATCCCTCACTTCAATAGCAGTCTAAGCTAATTCTGTGCTTGCTAAGTTGAATTTCGAACTACTGCCAGTCGACGGTCCATTAACTATCCATCTTCTCAACGAAAGTTTTGAGGGAAAGGGCAGGTCATTATGCGTCACCAGAAAGCGCATGTTAATCCAAGACGACCGGGTACGTCTCAGTCTCATGACCATAGGCCGCCGCTGAAGCCATCATTCACTTGGATCGAGTAGACCCGACTTCTTTCCCACGCGTGACAATTGGATCCCTCCCTGACAATGTCCTCCTGGACATCTTCGACTTCTATCGAACGTCTCCGGACATCCCCAATCAGGGGTGGCATGTGCTGATTCACGTGTGCAGAAGATGGAGACACATCGTGTTTGCGTCACCGCTTCGTCTTCATTTGCAGCTTGTATGTGATGCGAACACACCCGTGAAAAAGACGCTAGATGTCTGGCCACATGGCATTCCTATTCTTATCAAGGAATCGAGATTGAGACTCCCTCTGAGTGGAGCTAACATTATTGCCGCACTCGAGAATCACAATCGCGTGTCCAAAATAGATCTCAAATTAACAAATACTCTATCGAAGCGACTCTACAAAGTGATGAAGGAACCATATCCGGTTTTGACATCTATTTGCCTTCGATCTGAGAAGATGTTGACACCTGCGGTTCCTGATACCTTTTTGGGTGGATCTGCCCCACGTCTCGAGTATCTCAACTTGTTTGGTATTTCATTCCCAGCACTACCCAAACTTCTTCCATTTTTCCATGATCTTGTCGATGTCCGAATTGCGAATATTCCCAATACCGGTTACATTTCTCCCGAAGCTATGGTCACAGCCCTATCCGCGTTGACCAAGCTTAAAAACATTTCCATTGGATTCGAATCCCCTGCTTCTCGACCGGATCCAACAAATAGACCTCCCTCTTTATTGACACGCCTTGTCCTCCCATCTCTCACCAGTTTGTGGTTCTTTGGCGCTAGCGAGTATTTTGAGGATCTTGTGGCTCGGATCGACGCTCCTGCTATTATTTCCGTCTACACATGGTTCTTCAATCAGCTCGATTTTGACATTCCACATTTCCTCCATTTTATCGGTCGCACATGGATCCCCGGGTCCTTCGAGGAAGCAAAGCTGGAGTTTTATGACTGGGCTGTCTTCATCGACTTCGGTCATCGTGATCCACCGGGAGGGAAGGAATTTCGGATCGCTCTGTCTATCGGGATATTGTGCCATGCGTTGGATTGGCAAGTTGGGTGTCTAGCTCAAATATGTGGCAAGATTTCGCCTTTCTTATCCAATGTAGAACGGCTTCTCATCACTACCAGTTACATTGACAATGTAGTGTTTTCAGATTGGAAAGACTACGTGGATAATCCCCAATGGCTGGAGATCTTCCATGCATTTTCGGCTTTGCAGCACATGCAAATACCGCCCATACTGGGTGAGATTATTGCATCTGCTCTGCAAGAGCTCACTGGGGAAACCGTCATGGACGCGTTGCCGATGCTATGCCATCTCTACCTTCCACCCCCCTCTGAATCCACACAGCAGGCTATACAGCCATTCATTTCCTCACGCCAGCGTTCCAATCACCCTGTCACTGTCTATCTCACAGAAATGGACTGATTGTCATGTGTCTGGATTATTGTCGATGCGTCGTCATCAATGTTCTCCACTTCTCTTTTTCTAGTACCTGTCTTTATAGCCGTTCCTCCGTGATTACCACCTCCCCACAGCAGCTCTCTGCTCTTTCTTGTAATTTGATGTACGATAATCGGGTGGCCCGCACTTTGGTGCCTCCAGCCAGGAGAAATACAGATCAATGTTGTCGCTGCATGTTACGGACTGAGACCCGGGTGAGTCGGGCGGAAGGCGTCCACCGCCGGCACACCTGGCCATGTAATATTCGGTTGATCAGCTCCGCGAACTACTGAAGTCATTTCATGAGAAATTTAGCTGCTCCTCTACAAAACACTAGACATTTCTCCGGGACACAAAAGTCTATTCAAGACAGGAAAAACACGGGATGTTGAGGTAGCAGGTGGTCGAGGAGGAGAAAGTAATAAACTGAAGCCCATATTGCTCGGCTTACAACAAACACTCCAACGCTAAGCTCTAATGTTCGTTATCTCACTAATTTGACGCAACATGACTCTCCATCCTCCACGAGTGCAAAGCCAGATTTCACTTTCGGTGGCTGCTGGATCGCTCCGCTTGATACGTGGTCCGGGAGAGCGTGCAGAGCCTGTATCGCGATGTATTAATGCGGTGGCCAAGCGTCCGGAGCATCCCATAATCTCCCATTGCAGCCCGGAATCGATGAGGATTGTTTGGTAGGTGCCATTGTAGTGCCGAAGCGCCATGTTTACGCTGAGAACAAGTCGAAAGCGTTGGTCGAGCGGAGATGAGCTCATCGGGGTCAGGAATATAATGCATTCAATAACTTACATAACAACGTCGACCGGTCCACGAATCGAATAATCACTCTACGTCTCCATGGCTTTACCTGCCAGCCCTCGGGTTGGACCGACGTTTACTGGAACCAAGAGTCTCGAACCCTGTCAACCCTCCCGTCGCGAGTCATCGGTCGCTGCTCGATACGTAGTAGGTGTAGTGGTATCTGGATTCCTGGGTCAGCGTTGCTCATGCCTAGATTGAAATAAACCCGCGCGTCGTTCATAGTGTAATTGCTGGCACGTAGTGGAGTAGCAACTTGAATGTCTAGTATTGCAGAGATATCGGCGACAAAGATGTGACTAACGCGTCCAAGGTCTGTCAGAACGTTTCAAGACCAGACGAAGAGTTTGCCCCATCAATATGCTTGGTAGTTTCAAGAGTATGGGACCCCGATGTTCCCTCAGATGGTGGGGCCACGCCTTTTTTCAACCCAGTCCATGAGAATATTAACAGGTGACATACAACAAAACTGCACGATCTCATAGTTAGTGTCAACTCCCAACCAGTTCTACTCCACGCGACTAAAGCTTGGTCTGGTGTGGGCCCGGGATAGGCTGCTCGTCCATGGTGGGATACTGCTCAGCCGGGATTGATTAATTTACTTGGGCGCGTGCGGGGAAGGATCCCCAGAGGATAGAGCCAAAATACTGAAATTGAGTATCGTAGCTGTTCGTTACCTTGCTTGCAATTACCTTGCTTGCAAGGTCTATTGGCGGTCTATAATCGCCGTGCCTTGCAGGAACCATCAAAAAGTTATGTAAGACAATTTTCCTTGTTCGGATTTTCCGACCTGCCTGTTCTAGGCGTTCCGACAGAACACTCCTCCTTTTGCAATGATCTTTACATTCGTGTGATCTCGGCCGTTCGACGTTGTGCTACCTTTAGCCCTCCGCTTTCTGCAGGTTTCTCCGTGGGTGAAACAGACCCGCTCTCTCTTCTTCATTGTTTGCACGGAGTTGTACCACGTTGCTAGTCGGTGCAATACGAGCCATCCAGCCGTTCAAGTTCACGCAAGGGCCACAAGGTCCGGCGTGGCCCCAGTGTGGAAGATGTTGGTCCAGTAACTGGGACCTCAATGAAGGCGAGAAAATTGCGAGGTTTCATCCCCCACATTACTACCATGTTAACTTTAACTCACCATTGCCACGGGGCATTCGGGAGTGCATAGAAAGGCAGCTGTCCAAACTACTCCAATTGTTGCAGATTTACAGAACCGCTGAGTGACTCGATGTCTGGGAATAGTCCAGCGAAAATGCCCCAGAGACCATGGCCCAAAATGGGTCCATAGCGTCTTCACCTCCAACATGATCGATCACAAAAGGCTGCGGTTGCCAGTGGGACAATCATATCCAGGTTGCCTGATTGAGAGGCTGGGAGAGTGCGGCGTGGCCCTGAATCACTCCTAGTGGATATTGTACCAAATCCATGTCAAAAACCATTCGAGTTTGTATGTTAATGTACAAATAATAAAAGTCCTGTCTTCATACCGGTCAATACATCACACTACTTGCAACCTGCATAGTCCGCAAGCAAGGTGGCCGACGACAACGTCGGCATTTCCCTAGTGGTAGAAATGTACTCGCATTGTCCGAGGTGTGGGAACAATTCCCATTCAACACGACCTTCCTCACCACTTGGTCGTCACACCTCTCGCTCCTTGCTTCCCTAATACAATCACCTCTGCCACCTGGTACAAATTTCTCATTTTATGTCAACGTCACTTGAGTATCCATGCCAGCATTTCCGCTTCGTGACGAACATCTCCGAGTTCGAGTCCTCGAGTCAGCGTGATCCCCTTCAATCTATCAGGTCAGATTATCTTTCTTCCTTTTCCTCTTTTATCCTATCCGCAACACACCCGCACCCACGTCGTCGTCCGTTGCGATCTCATATGGACTATGATAGTGAGTCATACTTCATTCTATCCTTGTGCTCCTTTCAATTCACCCCTTTAGACCATGACCAGCCCCTTTCGGTGGAACCTCTTTGATGCCGGGGTGTGCCATATCTACCATGCCCCGAGAAGCGAAGTCTAATGGTACCCGGAACGAGTAGAATGCCCCACGAACAGTGGCATCTTCCCGAAAACGAGCTAAGACTTTTGTGAGTGAGTTGCCTTCTCCGTACTCCGCACCACCTCTGCGACCGCTTCTCTCAGAATTCCTGTCATTCCAGCACTTACGCGACTGCCACCGACATGCGTCTCGACAATATCAACAAGAATTGACCGCTCAGGCTGCACTGGGGATGTACCGCCTCGAGCTTGCGAACAACCATTATTTCCTGCGAGTCCAAGTCAGCCTGATTGTGTGTCGACTTGTGGACAGAATTATGTGTCAATAGATGGGAGAGTACGTACAGCCCTGTCCCTCCACCTATGCCATAACGATGGCTGTTGGGCATAACTAATAGTAAGCGCTCTCGAGAACCATCCCTATCGATGTGACGAACCATTAGAATAGCATACTTTGTCTTTCTACTGGAAACCGTCCAAACGATTTTGACCGCAGCCGATGTCTACTATTGGTTCATAGAAGGATATGGCGTACTGGAGCTCGCGGTGGACTTTGCCTTCGATGTTCCTCTTCTCGGGGACATCTTTATATCGTTCGTTAGAACACTTGTACTTTATACTACTTAATGATACTCAGAGTGGATGTTGGCCTCTATCGCTGCCAGATGGGTGACCGTATTTTCATGGGCTCAGGGCTGTGGTGCACGTGCATCATGTGGCAGTGACATGGATGCATCGTGCTGTCTCAACCACACAGCCTCTCTGCGGCCCTAAGCTGAACTGTCAACGTCTCTGTCAAGGAATTCTCTTTCTCGCAGGTACGTCCAGAATCCAGATCTAAGCTAACTCCGTGCTTGTTAAGTTGAATTTCAAACGACTAGCAGTCACAGTCGACAGCCCATTAACTATCCATCTTCTCAACGAATAGGAGTCGTCCTCTATGCGTCAACGGAAGGTGGGTTTCAATCGAAGAGACCTAGGTACGTCTCAGGACCATGGGCTGCCGCTGAAGCCATCACTCATTTGGATCGAGTAGTCCTCATTTCTTCCCAACGCATTACAATCGGATCCCTCCCTGACAATGTCCTCCTCGACATCTTCGACATCTGTCAAATGCCTTGGTACGACTCCCCTCGATGGTGGCATCCACTGGTGCATGTATGCCGAAGGTGGAGATACATCCTGTTTGAATCACCGCTTCGTCTTCATTTGCAACTTGTATGCAATGCGAACACACCCGTGAAGAAGACGCTAGATGTCTGGCCACGCAGCTTTCCTATCGTCATACAGGAATTCAGATGGCGACTCCCTCTGAGTGGAGCTAACATTATTACCGCTCTCGGGCATCACGACCGTGTGTCCATGATCCATCTCGAAACCACAAGTACTGTATTGAAGCGACTCAATAAAGTGATGAAGAAGCCATATCCAGTTTTGATATATCTTCGCCTGATACATATTTCAAATTCGAAGTCGGCACCGGTGCTTCGCGATACCTTTTTGGGTGGATCTGCCCCGCATCTGGATGACCTCGAATTGAGTGGTATTTCATTTCCGGCACTACCAAAACTTCTACCATCTTGCCACGATCTTGTCAATCTCCGGCTCACGCATATACCCAATACCGGTTACATCTCACCCGAAGCTGTGGCCACAGCCTTATCCGCGTTGACCAAGCTTAAAGTCGTTCACATTGGATTCGAATCCCCAGCTTCTCGTCCTGATCCAACAAATAGCCCTCCGTCTTCATTGAAACGTGTTGTCCTCCCAGCTCTCACTCGTTTGTTGTTCCAAGGCGCTAGCGAGTACTTTGAGGATCTTGTGGCTCGGATCGATACTCCTGCTATTGTTTACGTCGAGACATGGTTCTTCAATCAGCTCGACTTTGATATTCCACATTTTGTCCAGTTTATCGGTCGCACATGGATCCCCGGGTCCTTCGAGGAAGCAAAGCTGGACTTTTATGATTGGGCTGTCTTCATCAACTTCCGTCATCGTGATCCACCGGGAGGGAAGGAATTTCGGATCGCTCTGTCTATCGGGATATTGTGCCATGCGTTGGATTGGCAAGTTGGGTGTCTAGCTCAAATATGTGGCAAGATTTCGCCTTTCTTATCCAATGTAGAACGGCTTCTCATCGCTACCACCCACCCTGACGATGTAGTGTTTTCAGATTGGAAAGACTACGTGGATAATCCCCAATGGCTGGAGATCTTCCATGCATTTTCCGCTTTGCAGCACATGCGTATATCGCCCAAGCTGGGTGAGATTATTGCATCTGCGCTGCAAGAGCTCACTGAGGAAAGGGTCATGGACGCGTTGCCGATGCTATGCCATCTCTACCTTCCACCCCCCTCTGAATCCACGCAGCAGACTATACAGCCATTTATTTCCTCACGCCAGCGTTCCAATCACCCTGTCACTGTCCATCTCACAGAAATGGACTGATTGTCAGGTGTCTGGATTATTGTCGATGCGTCGTCATCAACGTTCTCCACTTGTCTTTTTGCTAGTACCTGTCTTTATAGCCATTCTTCACCCCTCCCTGTGATTTCCCCCTCCCCACAGCAGCTCTCTGCTCCTTCTTGTAATTTGATGTACGATAGTCGGGTGGCCCGCACTTTGGTGCCTCAGGCCAGGAGAAATACAGATCAATGTTGTCGTTGCGTGTTACGGACTGACACCCGGGTGAGTCGGGCGGAAGGCATCCACCGCCGGCACACATGGCCATGTAATATTCCGTTGATCACCATCGCGAACTACTGAGGTCATTTCATGACGAGTTTAGCTGCCCCTCTATAAAACACTAGACATTTCGCCGGGACACAAAAGTCTATTCAAGACGCGAGAAAGACGGAACATTGAGGTAGCAGTTGGTCGAGGAGGAGGAGAAAGTAGCGAACTGAAGCCCACATTGCTCGCCTTACCACAAACACTCCAACTCTAAGATTTATGCTCATTATCTCACCAAATTGATGCGACATGGTCGCCCGTCCTGCCAGTACGCGAGTGCAAAGCCAGATTTCCTCTTCGGCAGCTGCAGGATCAATCCGTTGTCCGGGAGAGTGCGCATAGCCTGCGGCATCGCGATGTATTGATGAGGTGAACAAGCGATCGGAGCGCACCATAATCTCCCATTGCAGCCCGGAATCGATGAAGATTGTTTGGTAGGTGCAGTTGTAGTGCCGAAGCGCCATGTTTACGCTAGAGAAGCCAAAAGAGTTAGTTGAGCGGAGGATGAGCCCATCGAGGTCCAGTAACACAATGCATTCTATGACTTACATATCAACGTCGGCCGGTCCAAGAATCGAATAATCACTCTACGTCTCCATGGCTTTACCTGCCAGTGCTCGGGTTGGATTGAACTTTGCTGGAACCAAGAGTCTCGAACCCCGTCAACCCTCCAGTCGCGATCCATCGGTCGCTGCTCGATACGTAGTAGGTGTAGTGGTATCCTGGGTCAGCGTTGATCATGCCTAGATTGAAATAAACCTGCGCGTCGTTCATAGTGTAATTGCTGACACGTAGTGGAGTAGCAGCTTGAATGTCTAGTATTGCAGAGACATCGGCGACAAAGATGTGACTAACACGTCCTTTAAGGTCTGTCAGAACGTTTCAGGACCAGACGAAGAGTTTGCCCCTCCTGAGGACATCAATATGCTCGGTAGTTTCAAGAGTATGGGACCCTGATGTTCCCTCAGATGGTGGGGCCACGCCTTTTTTCAACCTAGTCCATGAGAATATTAACAGGTGACATACAACAAAACTGCACGACCTCATAGTTAGTGTCAACTCGCAACCAGTTCTACTCCACGCGACTAAAGCTTGGTCTGGCGTGGGCCCGGGATAGGCTGCTCGTCCATGGTGGGATACTGCTCAGCCGGAATTGATTAATTTACTTGGGCGCGTGCAGGGAAGGATCCCCAGAGGATAGAGCCAAAATACTGGGATTGAGTATCGTAGCTGTTCGTGGTAGAAAATGTACTCGCACGTTCCTCACTTGTCCGAGGTGTGGGAACAATTCCTATTCAAAACGACCTTCCTCACCACTTGGTCGTCACACCTCTCGCTCCTTGCTTCCCTGATACAATCACCTCTGCCACCTGGTACAAATTTCTCATTTTATGTCAACGTCACTTGAGTATCCATGCCAGCATTTCCGCTTCGTGACGAACATCTCCGAGTTCGAGTCCTCGAGTCAGCGTGATCCCCTTCAATCTATCAGGTCAGATTATCTTTCTTCCTTTTCCTCTTTTATCCTATCCGCAACACACCCGCACCCACGTCGTCGTCCGTTGCGATCTCATATGGACTATGATAGTGAGTCATACTTCATTCTATCCTTGTGCTCCTTTCAATTCTCCCCTTTAGACCATGACCAGCCCCTTTTGGTGGAACCTCTTTGATGCCGGGGTGTGCCATATCTACCATGCCCCGAGAAGCGAAGTCTAATGGTACCCGGAACGAGTAGAATGCCCCACGAACAGTGGCATCTTCCCGAAAACGAGCTAAGACCTTTGTGAGTGAGTTGCCTTCTCCGTACTCCACACTACCTCTGCGACCGCTTCTCTCAGATTTCCTGTCATTCCAGCACTTACGCAACTGCCACCGACATGCGTCTCGACAATGTCAACAAGAATTGACTGCTCAGGCTGCACTGGGGATGTACCGCCTCGAGCTTGCGAACAACCATTATTTCCTGCGAGTCCAAGTCAGCCTGATTGTGTGTCGACTTGTGGACAGAATTATGTGTCAATAGATGGGAGAGTACGTACAGCCCTGTCCCTCCACCTATGCCATAACGATGGCTGTTGGGCATAACTAATAGTAAGCGCTCTCGAGAACCATCCCTATCGATGTGACGAACTATTAGAATAGCATACTTCGTCTTTCTACTGGAAACCGTCCAAACGATTTTGACCGCGGCCGATGTCTACTATTGGTTCATAGAAGAATATGGCGTACTGGAGCTCACGGTGGACTTTGCCTTCGATGTTCCTCTTCTCGGGGACATCTTTATATCGTTCGTTAGTACACTTGTACTTTATACTACTTAATGATACTCAGAGTGGATGTTGGCCTCTATCGCTGCCAGATGGGTGACTGTATTCTCATGGGCTCAGGGCTGTGGTGCACGTGCATCATGTGGCAGTGACATGCATGCATCGTGCTGTCTCAACCACACAGCCTCTCTGCGGCCCTCAGCTGAACTGTCAACGTCTCTATCAAAGAATTCTCTTTCTCGCAGGTACATCCAGAATCCAGATCTAAGCTAACTCCGTGCTTGCTAAGTTGAATTTCAAACGACTAGCAGTCACAGTCGACAGCCCATTAACTATCCATCTTCTCAACGAATAGGAGTTACTAGTATCGTCCTCTATGCGTCAACGGAAGATGGTTTCTAATCAAAGAGGCCCAGGTACGTCTCAGGACCATGGGCTGCCGCTGAAGCCATCACTCATTTGGATCGAGTAGGCCTCATTTCTTTCCCACGCATTACAATCAGATCCCTCCCTGACAATGTCCTCCTCGACATCTTCGACTTGTCTAAAACGGACCGCCCTCGATGGTGGCATGCGCTGGTGCACGTATGCCGAAGGTGGAGATACATCCTGTTTGAATCACCGCTTCGTCTTCATTTGGAACTTGTATGCAACGCGAACACACCCGTGAAGAAGACGCTAGATGTTTGGCCACGCGGCCTTCGTATCATCATAGATGAATCGAGATCGCGACTCCGTCTGAGTGGAGCTAACATTATTGCTGCACTCGAGCATCACGATCGCGTGTCCCTAATCCATCTCGAAATAACAAATACGCTATTGAAGCGACTCAATAGAGTGATGAAGAAGCCATATCCAGTTTTGACACATCTTCGCCTGGAACATAATTCAAATTCGAAGTCGGCACCGGTGCTTCGCGATACCTTTTTGGGTGGATCTACCCCGCGTCTCGAGGATCTCGACTTGATTGGTATTCCATTTCCGGCACTACCCAAATTTCTTCCATCTTGCCATGATCTTGTCCTTGTTCATCTCTGGAAGATACCCAATAACGGTTACATTTTACCCGAAGCTATGGCCACAGCCCTATCCGCGTTGACCAAGCTTAAAGTCGTTCACATTGGATTCGAATCGCCAGCCTCTCGTCCTGATCCAACAAATAGACCTCCGTCTTCATTCACACGCGTTGTCCTCCCTTCTCTCACTCGTTTGTGGTTCCACGGTGCTAGCGAGTACTTTGAGGATCTTGTGGCCCGGATCGACACTCCTTATCTTATTTACGTCTACACACGGTTCTTCAATCAGCTTGATTTTGACATTCCACATTTCCTCCAGTTTATCAGTCGCACACAAATCCCCGGGTCCTTCGAGGAAGCGAAGCTGTACTTTTATTACTATGACGTCTTCATCCACTTCGGTCATCGTGACCCACCGGGAGGGAAGGAATTTCGGATCGTTCTGAATATCGCGATATCGTGTCATGCGTTGGATTGGCAGGTCGCGTGTCTAGCTCAAATATGCGGCAAGATTTCGCCTTTCTTATCCAATGTAGAACGGCTTCTCATCGCTACCAGCCACCCTGACGATGTAATGTTTTCAGATTGGAAAGACTACGTGGATAATCCCCAATGGCTGGAGATCTTCCATGCATTTTCCGCTTTGCAGCACATGAGTATATCGCCCAAGCTGGGTCAGATTATTGCATCTGCGCTGCAAGAGCTCACTGGGGAAAGCGTCATGGACGCGTTGCCAATGCTACGCCATCTCTACCTTCCACACCCCTCTGAATCCACGCAGCAGGCTATACAGCCATTCATTTCCTCACGCCAGCGTTCCAATCACCCTGTCACTGTCTATCTCACAGAAATGGACTGATTTGTCAGGTGGATTATTGTCGATGCGTCGTCATCATGTTCTCCGCTTCTCTTTTTGCTAGTACCTGTCTTTATAGCCGTTCCTCAACCTCCCTGTGATTACCACCTTCCCGCAGCAGCTCTCTGCTGCTTCTTGTATTTTGATGTACGATAATCGCACGGCCCGCACTTTGGTGCCTGAGGCCAGGAGAAATACGGATCAAGGTTGTTGTTACGTGTTATGGACTGACACCCGGGTGAATCGGGCGGAAGGCGTCCACCACCAGCACACATGGCCATGTAATATTTGGTTGATTACCACAGTTACAAAATACTACAGACATTTAGCCGGGACACAAAAGTCTATTCAAGACACCGAAAAGACGAAACGTCGAGGTAGCGGGTGGTCAAGGAGGAGAAAGTAACGAACTGAGGCCCATGCATATTGCTCGCCTTACCACAAACACTCCAACCCTAAGATTTAATGCTCATTATCTCACCAAATGGATGCACCATGGCCCCCCGTCCTGCACGAGTGCAAAGCCAGATTTCCCCTTCGGCCTGCGGGATCGCCCTGCTTAATCCATTGCCCGAGAGAGTGCGCATAGCATTCATCACGATGTATTGATGCGGTGGCCAAGCGTTCGGAGCATGTCCCATTGCAGCCCATAATCGATGAAGGTCACTTGGACGCGCGTGCGGAAGGATCCCCAGATGTTAGAGCCAAAATACTGGAATTGAGTATCGGAACTGTTTGTGGCGGAGCTTCGACGGACACGCAAAAAAAGAGCAGACCATCAAAACTCCGAGTGGTCCGAATGCTCGACTGATCGTGACAGAAATGC
Organism: Lactifluus volemus; assembly: GCA_022376515.1. Classification (NCBI taxonomy): domain Eukaryota; kingdom Fungi; phylum Basidiomycota; class Agaricomycetes; order Russulales; family Russulaceae; genus Lactifluus; species Lactifluus volemus. Next base: position 29,086 of record WTXI01000094.1, on the reverse strand, counting down.
GAGTACCTCTCCCCAGACTACCCCGCATGCCACAGGCTGCTAGAGAAATTATATACTGCAAAGAGAGGGTATTCCTAATGATAATGAGGAGCCTGCGGCAAACCTGACGTACTTGATATCAGCAAACGAGTCGAGGGGACAACTGTCGCCTGTTATTTACCCTTGGTAGGCCAAGATCACCTTGTGATCTCCTTCAATCATGATTCCAACTGCATCACCGTGACACAAAACTCCTGTGATGTCATTGTATTGCAAAGCAAAATTCGACGTAGCGTTATCGTCAAGGTAGTTATACTGTAGTACAACTCTATTTCGATAGGTAAGCAAGGGGGGGCAGACCTCCAATTTTTTTCCTCACAGGAGTGCTGTCGCTGCACCAAAGTCGCAGGTTGAGACGGAGTGGGGATGTGTCGCCGTTTTTGGCATACGTGCGCCAACCTATTGGCTATACAACTTGCTCCCCCAATCCCACTCCGAGTCAGAGTACAGTCGGGGGAAATCGAAGATGTCTAGGAGGACATTACCTGGGAGAGAATGGATTGTAACAAGTCGTAAAATATGATCTGCGCCATACAGTAAGCCATCATCGTGAGCACAGCGCATAACACACCCCTCGTCCTCGAACTGAGCTCTATCCCTTCCGGTGAAGTACCACGCACCTTCCCATATTGTGAGACTTAGAAGGTAGATCCTTTGGATCAGAAAGGTGAATCATGGGCGATATAAATGTTGATTGATCGGGTACTTGGTGATAGTTGGTAGTTGACCTTTCCGAGTCGAGCGCTCCTAATTAGGGATTCGTGCATACGAAGTTCTAGATAAGTCAGATGGGAAGGCATTTGGCGTACTTCCGAGTCTTCATCAAAGGATGTGGTAACGAAGAGGGGAGCAGGAAGTGTGGTTAATACGGCAAATATGGGGAATGGAGTCCATAGTTTGTGATGTTTTTCTGCACGCGTGAATGTCGGGATGGGGGAGCGTTCTTGAGGGTGTTTCAGATCTAGAGCCCATATACACCCTCTTTAATAGAACACACCTGATTCCATTGTAAATGCCAAAGAGCCGTGTGCTTGGATGAACATAAGTTACATGGTAGGAGTGATGCGCGGAATGTGATATTTGGATGTGTGAGGGTGAATGACGCTGAAATGACGGAGACTACTCGGATAAGGGAGTCATCATTTGCGTCTGGTGGGGGCGGGACCCAGACGATGAAAGAAAGAGGGGGTGCGGTGAGCGTAATTGTTGAGGGGATAGGATTAAAAATCGTCGCTTTTGCATCGAGGGTGAGATTTTGAGCACCCAGATGAGACGGAAAATTGAGTGAGGTGGACTAGGTCAGAGATGAATGGTAGGGGTGGACCGTCGCCTGGAGCAACTAGGCTGGGCAGGACAGGGACTAGAAGACTGTCAGGGTTGTTGAGGAATGAGGGTTAAAGGGAGAATGTAAACGTGCTCTTCATACGGAGTCCGACCGCAAGATTTGACCGATCAGTGCTAAGTAAACTTCGCCAGGTGGCACCGTGGCACCGAGCAATGGGCCGCCTTGAAGTTTAGCTCGAAAAATTCAGGCCTGAGCGACGACATAGCCCTGTCGTCAGCATTCGCATGCAAAGTTGAGCCAAGTAGATAGATTGTGTGAAGGATGGACATGCACGGGTAGAGAAAATGGAGTCAACCACGAGGAATCGTCCGGAGGATTTTCGGTGAGAGGAATCTAGATCGGAAAAGTAGAAGCTAAATGCGTGGGGAGTCATCAAGGGAAGTAATGTTTGATAGAGGAGAGGGTGATAGAAACGACATCAACATTTCGAGGCGCACCCGCGCGTGGTGCAACAGTGTAATGTACAAGTTGAAGGGCTTTCGATGAAATGACGCGCCCGAGATTATTGTACACGTTCCTCGCTTGTCCGAGGAGTGGGAACAATTCCCACTCAACACGACCGTACTCACCACTTGGTCGTCACACCTCTCGCCCCTTGCTTCCCTAATACAATCACCTATGCCACCTGGTACAAATTTCCCATTTTATGTCAACGTCACTTGAGTATCCATGCCAGCATTTCCGTTTCGTGACGAACATCTCCGAGCTCGAGTCCTCGAGTCAGCGTGTTCCCCTCAATTTATCAGGTCAGATGTTCTCCTCTGTCTTTCTGCCTTTTCCTCTTTGATCCTATCTGCAACACACCCACACACACGTGGTCGTCCATTGCGATCTCATACGGACTATGATAGTGAGTCGTAATTCGTTTTATCTTGTGCTCCTTTCATTTCTCCCCTTGAGACCGTGACCCTCCCCTTTTTGTGGAACCTCTTTGATGCCATATCTACCATGCCCCGAGGAGCGAAGTCTAATGGTACTCGAAACGAGCAGAATGCCATACGAACAGTGGCAGCTTCCTGGAAATGAGCCAAGACGTTTGTGAGTGAGTTGCCTTCTCCGTACTCCACACTACCGCTGTGACCGCTTCTCTCAGATTTCTTGTGTCAGCGGTGTATACGGTAAACCATTAGCCCGCCTGACCTGAATGACAAATTCGTGATGACCATTCCAGCACTTACCCAACTACCACCGACATGCGTCTCGACAGTATGAACAAGAATTGACCGCTCAAGCTGCATTGGGGATGTACCGCCTCGAGCTCGCGAACGACCATGATTTCCCGCGAGTCCAAGTCACCGAGTACTTCAAAATATTTGATTGTGTCGACTTGTGGATAGAATTACATGTTCATATTCGGGAGAGTATGTACAGCCCTGTCCCTCCACCTATGCCATAACGATGGCTGTTGGGCGTAACTAATAAGCGCTCTCGAGAATTATCCCTATTGCTGCCCATCGCGGTGGACTTTACCTTCGATGTTCCTCTTCTCGGGGACATCTTTATATCGTTCGTTAGTATACTTGTACTTTATACATGATACTTAATGATACTCAGAGTGGATGTTGGCCTCTATCGCTGCCAGATGGGTGACCGTATTCTCATTGGCTCAGGGCTGTGGTGCACGTGTATCATGCATGCATCGTGCGACCTCAACCACACAGCCTCTCTGCGGTCCTCAACTGAACTATCAACGTCTCTGTCGAAGAGGTCTCTTTCTCATAGGTACGTCAAGAATCCAGATCCCTTACTACAATAGCAGTCTAAGCTAACTCTGTATTTGCTAAGTTGAATTTTGAGCTTCTAGCACTCACACTCGACAGCCCATTAACTATCCCATCTTCTCAACGAATAGGAGTTACTAGTATCGTCCTCTATGCGTCAACGGAAGGTGGTTTTTAATCAAAGAGGCCCAGGTACGTCTCAGGACCATGGGCTGCCGCTGAAGCAATCACTCACTTGGATCGAGTAGACCCGACTTCTTTCCCACGCGTTACAATCAGATCCCTCCCTGACAATGTCCTCCTTGATGTTGGAAATCAACTCCGAGTGAGACAGACTTTTCGGCCGAGGTAAATGACTTCGGATTTGGACACTTAATATAGCACTTTATAGTACATCCTTATACTACTCATGGGTGCTCTCATGGCCCCTTTTAGGTTTCTATTTGCTACTTAGAGTGCTTTCTCGAAGCCTCTTGAATGCTTTATACATGTACATACACATATATACATGTCCAATCCCCCCCCTTGGGGGGATATAAGTACTGTACCTTCTGTACATTAAAATATAAGGCTTTTGCCTCCGGGCTCATATTCCAACACTTGATATCTTCGACTTGTGTAAAACATACTCCCCTCGATGGTGGTATGCACTGGTGCACGTATGCGGAAGGTGGAGATACGTTGTATTTCAGTCGCCGCTGCGTCTTCATTTGCAACTTGTATGCAATGCGGACACACCTGTGAAGAAGACGCTAGATGTCTGGCCACGCGCCCTTCCTATCATCATAAACGACTTCAGATGGCGACTCCCTCTGAGTGGAGCTAACATTATTGCCGCACTCGAGCATCACGATTGCGTGTCCGAAATAAATTTCAAATTAACAAATACTCTACCGAAGCGACTGAACCAAGTTTTGGAGAAGCCATACCCAGTTTTGACAAGACTTCGCCTGGAGCATATTTCAAATTCGAAGTCGGCACTGGTGCTTCCCGATACCTTTTTGGGTGGATCTGCCCCGCTTCTAAAGGATCTCAAATTGATTGGTATTCCACTTCCGGAACTACCAAAATTGCTTCCATTTTGCCATGATCTTGTCAATGTTCATCTCTGGAAGATACCCAATACCGGTTATGTTTCACCCGAAGCTATGGCCACAGCCCTATCCGCGTTGACCAAGCTTGAAGAAGTTTCCATTGGATTCAAATCCCCTGCTTCTCGTCCTGATCCAGCAAATGGACCTCCTTCTTCATTGACACGCACTGTCCTCCCCGCTCTCACCCAATTGAAGTTCCACGGTGCTAGCGAGTACTTTGAAGATCTTGTGGCTCGCATCGACACTCCTGCTATTATTACCGTCTCCACATGGTTCTTCAATCAGCTCGACTTTGACATTCCACATCTCGTCCAGTTTATCGGTCGCACACAGATCCCCAGATCCTTCAAGGAAGCAAAGCTGTACTTTGAAGAAAGAAACGTCTACATCCACGTTGGTCATCGTGATCCACTGGGAGGGAAGAGATTTCGGATTGCCCTGTCAATCGCGATATCTTCTCATTTGTTGGATTGGCAAGTTGCGTGTGTAGCTCAAATATGCGGCAATATTTCGCCTTTCTTATCCAATGTAGAACGGCTAGACTGTCCGCGGGCCGGGCCTGGCCCTCCCGGCCCTAGGGCCGGGCCGGACCGGCCCCATGAGGGCCAGGGCCAGGGCCAGCAGCAGCCGGCCCTCACCTCAAGGGCCAGGGCCAGGGCCAGAGAATTTTTTGAGCGGCCCTTAGGGCCGGCCCGGGGCCGGCCCTGCTGGCCCTACCCCATAGCCCGGCTGGTGACTCCCATGTGTGGTAGGTGGTGACGAAAGAAAACGCACGCTCAACATCTGCTCTGCTAAATCAATGTAAGATATCTCAATGAGTTGCTACAAAGCACAGGGATGGCCCTATGGTATACTACAGTGTGGGAAACGCCAGGCAGGGCTTCCATGAGATTTGCGAGGCAACGAGCGGCAAGGTCTTGAGCCTCTAGATTGTCGTCGCCTTGGTACTGGCCACCTCCACTCATAGCGAGGACGGCGGCGAGCTGAGCATCCTCATCATGCTCGTGGGTGTCATCATCGTCATCGCCGTCATCATCATCTGCCACATTTCCACTGCCACCCAGAATCTTCACAAGTTCACGCACGAATGCGTCAACCTGGAAGGAGCCTGCGAGGGTATTCTCTGTGCTGATTCTAAGCAACTCGCTCAGTTCTTGCAGCGTCACGACTCGTGTGGTCGGGTCCGCGCTTGTGTTGATGTTATTGAGCATCGTCTCGAGGCGCGAGCTGAAACCGGACATGTAAGAGCTCAGTTGTCAGTAGTCAGCAAAAATGGCCATCGCCGCACCCTCGTCGAGTCCAGCAAAGCCGTGTGGCAGACCTCCAACACCGTTAGGTATACCGCCCCCATCTTCTTCACTTGACCAGCAGAGGCACTGGGGGAAAGATTATCATCTTCGAGAGGGTTTCTGGGACAGCACGTTTCTTGCCCTTTGTGTCGCGGATGGGTTCGTTGATGGTAAGAGTGGAAGAAGTGACGGGATAAGTCGTACGGCGGGCTCTGTGTGAGGGAGGATGGAGTAGGTGAGAAGAGTACGGAGAGTGGTAAGTGTGATGAGTCAGTGGTACGTACTTCTTATGAGAGCGAAGGGTGAGCCCATCCACGGTCGTGTATATCACAACGGCAGCGCAGGTGCCGAGAAAGGAGGGACGGATGCGGCCACGATGAACGATTAGCAAGAGTCGGCCCTCCGGCAGCACACTGTATGCACTGAAATCCCGGGTGCCCCTTCGGAAATCGATCCCTACTGTGAGTGTGTGCGGGGGTACCTCTTGATGAGCACTAAGCAGCCGAACGGGAAACTAAAAAATAAAACATCGCTAGTCAAACTTGAAGTCCGCGATGAAGCTGAAAACGCACCTCCGACTTATAATCCCGAATTCGTCCCTAGTCTTCCCCTCTCGAGTTTGATCTCCGCCTTGGTCGCGAAACACTTCTCTTGTGCGGCCTTCAACGTGCACCTTTTTTTATGGCTCGTGGAGAGCACGATCGACCCGACCCGAGCCTTATTGTTGAAGGCTCACGAAGGCCACAGCCTTCAAAGCGGGTCCAGGGTCATGACTACCCAATATCGGTGTCAGAAGAGCTGCGTGAGCGAAATAAAGGTAGACTCACCTTCCCTTTCCTCGTCCAAGTGTTGCTTGAGTCTTCCCTGCCATGCAGATACCAACCGGAAAGAGGGGGTTACTTCCAATGTCTTGCCTAGACCTAAGGGTGATGCGGTTCGGGAAGACGGTACATTAAAGGACGCCAGCGAGATAGACTGGGTATACTCACCATCAGAGTCCGAGCAACCACCGACTTGCGCTCAGAAAAGGCAGTACCAAGATAGTGAACCAACTGGGTCAGATTTCGAGGATGGTGAACAACCCAAAGGTCCCAAAACCAGAGTAAGCCCCTTTGCCGGTGGTGTATTGAAGTAAGGCTGATCCTTGAATGACTGCAGAAGAAAGATGTTACTGTGACTGTTGTTGACTCTGATGATGATGCCAGTGTTGAGACAGTCCGAAAGGTAAAGAGCCGTGCTTCCTACAAGCGACGAAAAGAAAATGGGGGCTATGATGGGGACTCCGATGACATGGAGTATTTGAGCAGCAATACAAATGACATAAACGTAGGTTCGTTTACCTTGTTGTCGCACAACAATAGTAAAACGAAGGTCAGCAGACCCAGCTTAAAGATCCGACAAAAGACCTTCGCCTCTGCGGTAAGAACGGTGCTGGCATGCATCCCACCAAGAAAACTGGTGTGACAGGCTGGTATTGCAAGTTTTGCTTGTAAATACCTTTACCTTTTCGTTCAACAGTGGCTTACAACACGTTACAGGGAAAAAGGTGGTTCCAAAAACACTGCATTTTTAGTGGGTAACGTTACATCAAGACGGCGTCATCTCCGGCGGTATGGTTTTTTTTCTCTCATTCTCTTTCACCCCTTTAACTGTCTTGTACTTTCATCAGCTGCCATCCCGACGACTACTGGACTACTTGTGTCGGCAGCGGCTTCACACCGGATATTGCTAAGTTTCCTCGTGGCTGGGTCCCACCCGGCTCAGCCAAATCGTGAGTCGTCAGTGCCCCACCCGTCTTTGTTTACTGATAACTCGCGTAGTGATACTGGGCAGCAGTCCATCGGAGATTACGTCCAAAATATGGCAAAGCCGTCCCAGAATCCGAGTCTCCCAGTCACAAAGGATGGGATTCAAGAACATCTGCTCGCCCTCATTGTGACTTGTGATTTAGTACGTCTTCTGTCTTCCCCTCTCACTACTCAGCGTTGACCGGTAGCTATCTCCAGTCTTTTCGCTTCGTTGAACGCCCTGCCTTTCGGGGTTTCATATCCTATCTCAATCCCAAACTCAGTGACGCAAATATCCCCAAGAAAACTGCCATCGCGGCTGCCATTGACAGCAAAGTGGCCTATCTCGAAAGCACAACGATTAATCTCATCAATGTAAGTACTCTTACAACACGCCTCTACTTTATTAACCTGTGTGTAGCACATCCAGTCGAAGGTGTCCGTGGTGTGGGACGGCTGGTCCAGTGGCAAGCGTCGACCGTTCACCTCATTCAGTATTTCGTTCATCAATTCCCCTCCCGGCGACGATTCCCTCTGGGAACTCAAGAACCATTTAATCGAGTTCAACTCACCATTGGGGCGGCACATGGGGCAATTAATTGGTGAGGATTTGGTTGCAACAATTCATAAATTCGGCCTTGACACAAAGGTATGTACTATTTGCCTACTGCTCACAGTATGACAGTATCTAATTTCTGTATTTAGGTTGGTTGGATGGTCGGTGATGGGGTCAGCGCGAATGACGTCGCGGTGCGTACGGTATGCAAGATGCTCGACCCGCAACGGAAGCGCCTGGACCCGAAGCAAGTTCGGGTCTTGTGCATCGACCATTCTATGCACCGTGCTGCGTACCACTTCATTAAGGCCCTGGGAGCTCCGTCCATCAGGACAACTAAACGAAAGCGTCGGACCACCACCCGTGAGAATACCGATGACGATGACGATGACGATGATGGGTGGAGCCGCTGGAGCGACAGAGAAGACGTTGAGGATAATGACGAAGATATCAACACTTCGATGGACGTTGACGCTTCCTCCGATGATGTGGAGGCCATGCTGGCCACCACCGCAGTCGATTACGATCCTGGTGACACGCTCGGGAAAGTTATGGCATTTGTCAATCAAGTGCGAATGTCCAGTGAAGGTGTTCGCGAGTATCTCCACCATGCTTGCAATGTTCGTGGCGTAAAGCCAATCGAGCTCCGGCTCTGGGTCCGCACGCGGTGGGGCAGCCTCTCCAACTGCTTAGAGTCGGTACTCGCAGTGCAAAAGGTAACTCGATGATCGATCAACCTCTTATATCACTCACGCTGTGTAAAAGGCAATCGACTACTTCTGCCGTACTGCGGATGCCAATGAGGATCTTCCGTGTCTCAAAAACAAGACTTGGCAGGACTATTGCCTCACGCCTCCGGAATGGAGGCTCATACAACTCACACATAGATGCCTCAAGGTTTGTTTCTGTCCATGGTATTATCACAGTAATATTGATCATTCTGTAGGTTGTTGCTGCTCAACATAACGAACTCTCGAATGAGAGCCTGGCCACGTGCACCAGAGTCCTGCCCACATTAGAACATCTTATGTCAAAATGGGAGGACCTCCTTGAGGATGACAAATACGAGCCCGTCCACAACGCCCTTCGGGCTGGTGTCAAACTGCTAGAGAAATATTATCGCCGTTCGGATGACACAGATGTCTATTTTATTGCCCACGGTAAGTCTAGTTATCACATGATGGTCTCATTAACGGTACATGATCATTAGTTCTAGATCCCGTCCTCAAGCAGGAGTATCTTCGTGCTGCATGGGATGACGAGTATATCGACATGGGAATGGAGCGTTTTCAATCACAGGTAGGCCGATCAATCTTGAGCAACCGTGTCGTATTAAATCAACCCCTTGCTTAGTTTCGAAAGTATAAACGAAAATATGACGAGGCTCAGTCGAAGTCAGCACAAGTTCCCTTGATATCCGACCAACAGCTGCCGTCACGATCCGGTAACGTAGATTTACTCATTGAGGCCAATTTGAATTCTGATCACCTTTCTAGCGCTTTCATCTACTGATTTGTGGATGGAGACGTTGATCAAGAAGAAGCAGAGGAAGAAGGGCCTGGAAATTGCTTCGGACTTGGCACCAATGACTGACAATCCATTTGTCGAGATCGATCGTTATCTTAGCCAGCCATGCTTGAAGCGTGAGGACTGTCCCAACCCGATCCCTTGGTGGGGAGTAAGTTTGTTTAATATCTCGCATCATATATACGACTAATATATACTTTCTTAGCATCAGACCGAATATCCAGTTCTTCGATTGATGGCGCGCGATTACCTGGCGATTCCTGCAACCTGTTACGGTTATGCGGGCCGTCCGGCCCATTCCTTGCTATTTTCCGTCTATTTTTCGACTTGTATTACGACCTAGGATCCCTTTCCTTGGCCAGCCCCCTCTGTGCGACTTCTAGGGGCTGTGCATCGCCATTTTGGACGTGTACTTGACTCAGGGATCATGACTCAAGTCTTGAGTCAGCGTTCTTGACTCAGATCTTGAGTCAGACGCACTGAGTCAGTTCTTGAATCATCAGAACTGACTCAGGTCCTTAGTCAATAGTCTTGACTTCGCTACTGTACTGTGACCTTTGTAGGATAGTTGGCTGGCCCTCTGTACGCATAAATAGGGCCCTGTAGACGAGCTAAAGCCCCAGCTTCAGCTTCGTCTAGAATCGCAGTTCATTGCTCCTTGCTCACACTCGCATCGCATCTTCTCCTCTCTTCTTGTGAATCCCCTCTTCGTACCTTGATCCAGGTACTTCGCGCCACGATCAGACATCTGTGAATTTGTTCCATTTCCGTGAAACAAATCCCCAGACGCCTGAACCCTAATACGAACGCGCTGTGAGAAGTAGTCCCCACTTCTCACCCCGCGTCCGCCCTCGAACCTTAGTTCAACCTCTCACGAGTGTCCTTGGAAGGCGAGCATCTCTTGCATTCCAAATACACTCGCGCCCGTGTTGCGGTTGAACCTACACATCGTCTTTCATCCATCTGCCACCGTCTATCCTTTTTAGGAACGGTAACTCCGACCATCGCGTGCGCCGGCCCGCTAGTCCGTCTCGCGCGATACAGACTCCCAGAGTTCGCACAGTCAAGTCTACTCCTTCTAGGACCTTGCCCGTGTGTGCTAGAATCGACTATTTGGTGTTGCTAGTCTTGTCCGACTCGCCACAGCAAATAGCCAACCGGAACGACACTCACTTCGAGCCACGGTCCCTGCGAACCGTGACACAACCACCTGTATTGCCGAGCGTTCTTTCTCACTTTCCGCTCGTACCGATGATCCTCGACGCCGGCAAATGACTAAGCTCCGGTTTGCTAGTATTCAGAAGCTCCGTGCTGGATACATGGATGGGCGACTCAAGGCAGAGGACAGTATTGTAAAGAGATATATGGGAGATTTCACCTTTGATGAAAATGACATGGACATGGATGTGGACTACATATAGTAGTAGTCTCGTATTTTCAATATATTGGCCAACGACTTCATATTCTTTGTGTGAGGCCATCACAATTATCGAACCCATTCACTCAGCGTCGCTGGCGATCAAAGTCTGCACGTGTGCCACTGGCATGGGAATGTCACCGCTCATATGTATTGCAAGGCATCCAAATCACCACAGTTAAAAAGGAACAATACTATTCGCTTTATTCCCCCTTAATCTACTCTCCAACTTTTTCATGTGCCTTTGAGCGTACATTTCAACTTCATAGAACACTTTTGACGCATTTTTGTAGGCAGGGCCGGGTCGGCCCCGGGCCGGCCCCGGGTCGGGCCAGGGCCAGCATCAGCTGGCCCTCCAAGGGCCAGGGCCAGCTGCAGGGCGGACCGGCCCTGAGGGCCAGGGCCAGGGCCGGGCAAAATGGGGGTGGCCCTGGCCCGGACCGGCCCCCGGACAGTCTAAGAACGGCTTCTCATCTCTACTAGTTCCTTTGAAAACGTAGTGTTTTCAGATTGGAAAGACTACGTGGATAATCCCCAATGGCTGGAGATCTGTTACGGTTATGCGGGCCGCCCGGCCCATTTCTTGCTATTTTCCGTCTATTTTTCGACTTGTGTTATGACCTAGGATCCCTTTCCTTGGCCAGCCCCCTCTGTGCGACTTCTAGGGGCTGTGCATCGCCATTTTGGATGTGTACTTGACTCAGGGATCATGACTCAAGTCTTGAGTCAGCGTTCTTGACTCAGATCTTGAGTCAGACGCACTGAGTCAGTTCTTGAGTCATCAGAACTGACTCAGGTCCTTAGTCAATAGTCTTGACTTCGCTACTGTACTGAGACCTTTGTAGGATAGTTGGCTGGCCCTCTGTATGCATAAATAGGGCCCTGTAGACGAGCTAAAGCCCCAGCTTCAGCTTCGTCTAGAATCGCAGTTCATTGTTTCCTGTTCACACTCGCATCGCATCTTCCTCCTCTACTTGTTCATCCCCTCTTCGTACCTTGATCTAGGTACCTCACGCCACGATCAGACATCTGTGAACTTGTTCCATTTCCTCTGGAACTAGCTCCCAGACGCCTGAACCCTAATACGAACGCGCTGTGAGAAGTAGTCCCCACTTCTCACCCCGCGTCCGCCCTCGAACCTTAGTTCAACCTCTCACGAGTGTCCTTGGAAGGCGAGCATCTCTTGCATTCCAATTACACTCGCGCCCGTGTTGCGGTTGAACCTACACATCGTCATTTATCCATCTGCCACCGTCTATCCTCTTTAGGAACGGTAACTCCGACCATCGCGTGCGCCGGCCCGTACTAACCGCCTCACGCGATACGAACCTCCGAGAGTTCGCACAGTCAAGTCTACTCCTCTGGGACCTTGCCTGTGTGTACTAGAATCGACTATTTGGTGTTGCCAGTCTTGCCCGACTCGCCGCAACAAATAGCCAACCAGAACGACGCTCACTTCGAGCCACGGTCCCTGCGAACCGTGACAAGATCTTCCATGCATTTTCCGCTTTGCAGCACATGCGTATATTGCCCAAGCTGGGTGAGATTATTGCATCTGCGCTGCAAGAGCTCTCTGAGGAAAGGGTCATGGACGCGTTGCCAATGCTACGCCATCTCTACCTTCCACACCCCTCCGAATCCACGCAGCAGGCTATACAGCCATTCATTTCCTCACACCAGCGTTCCAATCACCCTGTCACTGTCTATCTCAAAGAAATGGACTGATTGTCAGGTGGATTATTGTCTATGCGTCGTCATCATGTTCTCCGCTTCTCTTTTTGCTAGTACCTGTCTTTATAGCCGTTCCTCATGTTGGAAGCGCAGCCTCGCAGAGCGTAAGTCGAGCCAACGCGCGGTGACACGTTACGTGACGTGTGACCGCTTATACCCGGTGATACCAGTTTCGGACAGATTACTGATTTTGGACAGTCGTTATCTATGTTTCATCATATTGCCCCGATCTCTTCGTTTCACATAGCGTTCCACCTTTTATTGCTTCAATATTAGTCTACTAATTATCTCAGTTACCTTCTAGCATAAGTACTGTAACTTCTGTGTTCCGCACACCTCAGTCTTTTCTCTTTCTGACTGAGGTTAGTATCTTATCACTATTTACTTCACTTCTAAGTTACTTACTATCTACCTAGCCTCAGCATTGATCTGTTGTCCAATAGGTAGATAATATAGTCTTTTCTCTTTCTGACTGAGCCTCAGCATTGATCTGTCGTCCAATACCTCACCCTCCCTGTGATTACCACCTTCCCGCAGCAGCTCTCTGCTGCTTCTTGTGTTTTGATGTACGATAATCGCACGGCCCGCACTTTGGTGCCTGAAGCCAGGAGAAATACGGATCAAGGTTGTTGTTACATGTTATGGACTGACACCCGGGTGAATCGGGCGGAAGGCGTCCACCGCCAGCACACATGGCCATGTAATATTTGGTTGATTACCACAGTTACAAATTACTACAGACATTTAGCCGGGACACAAAAGTCTATTCAAGACACCGAAAAGACGAAACGTCGAGGTAGCAGGTGGTCAAGGAGGAGAAAGTAACGAACTGAGGCCCATGCATATTGCTCGCCTTACCACAAACACTCCAACCCTAAGATTTAATGCTCATTATCTCACCAAATTGATGCACCATGGCCCCCCGTCCTGCACGAGTGCAAGGCCAGATTTCCCCTTCGGCCTGCGGGATCGCCCTGCTTAATCCATTGCCCGAGAGAGTGCGCATAGCATTCATCACGATGTATTGATGCGGTGGCCAAGCGTTCGGAGCATGTCCCATTGCAGCCCATAATCGGCTTGGACGCGCGTGCGGAAGGATCCCCAGATGTTAGAGCCAAAATACTGGAATTGAGTATCGTATCTGTTTGTGGCGGAGCTTCGACGGACACGCAAAAAAAGAGCAGACCATCAAAACTCCGAGTGGTCGGAATGCTCGACTGATCGTGACAGAAATGCGAGTACCTCTCCCCAGACTACCCCGCATGCCACAGGCTGCTAGAGAAATTATATACTGCAAAGAGAGGGTATTCCTAATGATAATGAGGAGCCTGCGGCAAACCTGACGTACTTGATCAAACGAGTCGAGGGGACAACTGTCGCCTGTTATTTACCCTCTGGCAGGCCAAGAGCACCTTGTGATCTCCTTTCAATCATGATTTCGACTGCATCACCGTGACACAAAACTCCTGTGATGCCATTGTATTGCAAAGCGAAATTCGACGTAGCGTTATCGTCAACGTAGTTATACTGTAGTACAACTCTATTTCGATAGGTAAGCAAGGGGGGCCAGACCTCCAATTTTTTCCTCACAGGAGTGCTGTCGCTGCACCAAAGTCACAGGTTGAGACGGAGTGGGGATGTGTCGCCGTTTTTGGCATACGTGCGCCAACCTATTGGCTATACAACTTGCTCCCCCAATCCCACTCCGAGTCAGAGTACAGTTGGGGGAAATCGAAGATGTCCAGGAGGACATTACCTGGGAGAGAATGGATTGTAACAAGTCGTAAAATATGATCTGCGCCATACAGTAAGTCATCATCGTGAGCACAGCGCATAACACACCCCTCGTCCTCGAACTGAGCTCTATCCCTTCCGGTAAAGTACCACGCACCTTCCCATATTGTGAGACTTGGAAGGTAGATCCTTTGGATCAGAAAGGTGAATCATGGGCGATATCAATGTTAATTGATCGGGTACTTGGTGATAGTTGGTAGTTGACCTTTCCGAGTCGAGCGCTCCTAATTAGGGATTCGTGCATACGAAGTTCTAGATAAGACAGATGGGAAGGCATTTGGCGTACTTCCGAGTCTTCATCGAAGGATGTGGTAACGAAGAGGGGAGCAGGAAGTGTGGTTAATACGGCAAATATGGGGAATGGAGTCCATCGTTTGTGATGTTTTTCTGCACGCGTGAATGTCGGGATGGGGGAGCGTTCTTGAGGGTGTTTCAGATCCAGAGCCCATATACGCCCTCTTTAATAGAACACACCTGATTCCATTGTAAATGACAAAGAGCCGTGTGCTTGGATGAACATAAGTTGCATGGTAGGAGTGATGCACGGAATGTGATGTTTGGATGTGTGAGAGTGAATGACGCTGAAATGACGGAGACTACTCGGATAAGGGAGTGGGGCGGGACCCAGACGATGAAAGGAAGAGGGGGTGCGGCGAGCGTAATTGTTGAGGGGATAGGATTAAAAATCGTCGCCCTTGCATCGAGGGTGAATTTGAGCACCCAGATGAGACGGAAAATTGAGTGAGGTAGACTAGGTCAGAGATGAATGGTAGGGGTAGACCGTCGCCTGGAGCAGGTAGGCTGGGCAGGACAGGGACTAGAAGACTGTCAGGGCTGTTGAGGAATGGGGGTTAAAGGGAGAATGTAAACGTACTCTTCATACGGAGTCCGACCGTAAGATTTGACCAATCTGTGCTAAGTAAACTTCGTCAAGTGGCACCGTGGCACCGCGCAATGGCCGCCTTGAAGTTTAGCTCGAGAAATTGAGCCCTGAGCGACGACATGGCCCTGTCGCCAGCTTTCGCGTGCCAAGTTGAGCCAAGTATATAGATTGTGTGAAGGATGGACATGCACGGGTAGAGAAAATGGAGTCAACCACGAGGAATCGTCCGGGGGGTTTTCGGTGAGAGAAAAGTCTTGATAGAAGCTAAATGCCCGGGGGGAAGTAATGTTGATAGAGGAGAGGCTGATAGAAACGACATCGACATTGCGAGGTGCGCCCGCGCAGTGTAACGTACAGTACAAGTTGACGGCAGTTGGCCTAATTAGACTCCCAGGTCACGCACCATATTGGGAACGACACCGACAGCATGGTGTGGGCGATTACAAATACTAGTATTTTTTAAACTCAGGAAAAAAGTGTTGATGATGAGTAATTTCGATAACTAGTTACTGAAACATAAGCACCCGCCCGTCTGTCTCACCTCCATCGCCTCCCCCTCTCTCATCTCGTGTCTTTATATGTTGCCGCCATCGCCTGCCTCTCGTGTCGCCCGCCTCCATCGCCTGCCTCTTGTGTCGCCCGCCTCCATCGCCTGCCTCTCGTGTCGCCCGCCTCCATCGCCTGCCTCTCGTGTCGCCTGCCTCCGTCGCCTGCCTCTCGTGTCGCCCGCCTCCATCGCCGCTATCGCTGGCCTTCATCGCCCGCCCCCTCTCCGTCGCCCTCATCGCTGGCCCTCTTGCGCTGCTGCCGCTCGTCTATGACATCGCCTCGGCGTTGCAGCACCTCCCTCTCGCTGCCGCCACTGTCAGGAGGGTTCACTGGTGCGTCATGATTTTATTTTTAACTTCTCACACTAATGTTTTTACCTCCTCATTCTTTCCCTTGATCCGTCCTACATCCCCTTTGAAGACTGGCACGGAGGGGGGCCTCTACACCGCCATAGATGGTCTTTTGGCGTCACGGCTGCTCGGGCATCGCAGTTGCGGCCGTCCCAGTGTCTGACGCCAGTGATCCGTGCTATCGCGTGGCAGGACCCCAAAACGTCGCCCGAGTCCCATCGCCGCCACCGCCGCTGCTGTGCGCAGTCGCCTAGTTGCCTCGCTGCAGTCGCGGTCTCGCTATCCCAACGCCGCTGTCACTCCGGCGCCGTCCCGTGATTCGACAGACGACGCGTATCCCCTCGCTGCCGCTTTGCCGGCCATCTCGCTATCCCGATACCGCCTGCGAGATGTGCCGTTGCGGCACTATCCTCCAGAACGCCTGACCCCATCTAGGACAGGCCAAGTATATGAATGCACACAATGTATTTGGAGGGATGTATTGATATGCACAAATAATATACAGGCGACTTGAATTGAGGGGGAATATTCTAAACTATGTACAAAATGACAACCATGATAATCTAATAATCAGTGTGAGTGTAGGGGGGAACACTTTGGGGGGATGTGGGCAGGGTCCTGGTATGCTGCAAGTGCCCGGGCATGCTCATAGCGCGTCGGGTTTAGCGCGTTTACCCGATCGCTCTCCTCCAAGGTAGGGATCTAGATGAATCCGCCGCCGCTTGCCCTTGGTGACACCGATGCTCCGTTGCGTTAGCCCATGTTCCTCGGGCAACCGCTTGTGCTTTGACGCCCGTTTGACACCCATCCGCTCAGCCGTTTCCGGCCAGGAGTGCTGATTGGGTGTAATTACATCTTTATGAGGTAATGATGCGCTAGCGCCTTCCATTGATGCGATTGCCGCTGTCAGGCTATATTTGGCTGAGCGGATGGCCTCCATGACAGCGTGAGAAGGTGTCATTTGATCAATGAGCGCCGTAATGTCCTGTTTGAGAGCTTGTAGGCTCTCCTCTGGTCTGACAATGCGTTGAGGGACGCCTTGTGTCTGTGAGGGACCCGGTGTCACGGTTCGCAGGGACCGTGGCTCGAAGTGAGCGTCGTTCTGGTTGGCTATTTGTTGCGGCGAGTCGGGCAAGACTGGCAACACCAAATAGTCGATTCTGGTACACACAGGCAAGGTCCCAGAGGAGTAGACTTGACTGTGCGAACTCTCGGAGGTTCGTATCGCGTGAGGCGGTTAGTACGGGCCGGCGCACGCGATGGTCGGAGTTACCGTTCCTAAAGAGGATAGACGGTGGCAGATGGATGAATGACGATGTGTAGGTTCAACCGCAACACGGGCGCGAGTGTAATTGAAATGCAAGAGATGCTCGCCTTCCAAGGACACTCGTGAGAGGTTGAACTAAGGTTCGAGGGCGGACGCGGGGTGAGAAGTGGGGACTACTTCTCACAGCGCGTTCGTATTAGGGTTCAGGCGTCTGGGAGCTAGTTCCAGAGGAAATGGAACAAGTTCACAGATGTCTGATCGTGGCGTGAGGTACCTAGATCAAGGTACGAAGAGGGGATGAACAAGTAGAGGAAGAAGATGCGATGCGAGTGTGAGCAGGAGACAATGAACTGCGATTCTAGACGAAGCTGAAGCTGGGGCTTTAGCTCGTCTACAGGGCCCTATTTATGCGTACCAAGGGCCAGCCAACTATCCTACAAAGGTCACAGTACAGTAGCGAAGTCAAGACTATTGACTAAGGACCTGAGTCAGTTCCGATGACTCAAGAACTGACTCAGTGCGTCTGACTCAAGATCTGAGTCAAGAACGCTGACTCAAGATTTGAGTCATGATCCCTGAGTCAAATACACGTCCAAAACGGCGACGCACAGCCCCTAGAAGCGATACAGAAGGGGCTGGCCAAGGAAAGGGATCCTAGGTCACAACACAAGTCGAAAATCAGACGGAAAACAGTAAGGAATGGGCCGGGCGGCCCGCATAACCGTAACAAATGGGCCGGGCGGCCCGCATAACCGTAACAGTACCCTCTCTCCTAGACGCATGTACCACCATGCGTCTCAGTCACCCCTGTCCATGGATTCCCAGTCAATGTCCTCCCAAAGCGCCTCACCTGCATCGACGTCATCCGCGTCATACTCATCCCCATAATGAGTAACGGGCTGCAACTCCGTGGCCTTGACAGGACAGCTCCTCCCATAGTACTGGTGGTCAGGGAAGACTCGGCATCTGTAAACGGTGCAACGCATATGGGGGTGGTGGCAATCGTGGGAGTAGTGCCCCTTCTTCTGACAATAGAGGCACTCCCTCCACAAGGGACAGTCTTCGTATTTGTGCGCCACCCCATCCTGGTTGCACTTGCCGCAATAAAATGACTTCCTTCCCTTCCTCTTGCGCTTGCCGGTGATTCTCAGAGGGCTGACTCCGGAATCACCACCAGACGGCCCCCCATGCGACGAAGACGCGACGACGAGTGGACGTAGGCCGTCCCCATCTGCTGCACGTATCCCCTGGAGTTGATGAGCACTGTTACCTGCAGAAGGTTGGGCCCAGCTGAAGACCTTCCAGGGATCGTAAGGGGATTTGGGTCGCAGTGCGTGGGGGTCTCCAGCGACATGACTTCTGGCTGAAACCTCATGTCCGCTGCTAGCACCTCCAGGGCTTCCTGGATAGGCGAGAGTTGGGGAGGCGGTGTCGGTCCTGGGAGAGGAGATGGGGTCCTCGGATGGTACGAGGGGCTGCGGCGAGGCTCTTGGCGAGGCGAGCGGGTGGTCCTCCTGTACGGTGGAGGTGCGGATCTGGGCTGATTCTGCTGGGGTGTCCTCGGCAAGGGACGTCTCTGGGAGGGGCCACTCTCCCCCCTCACAGACCGCGAGGGTGTCGAACGACGAGTCGAGGAGTTCGAGGTAGTCCTCCTCTGAGTTTGGGTATTGGAACGCAAGGTGTAGGGCATTACTCATGAGGGAGGAGGCAATAGGAGTAGTGATGGTTCGGATTCGTCTCTTCCTCTTCGCTTTTATCCTCCCTCCCCCTATCGCATTGGGGTTGCGCTGATAGAACTCCTTAATGAGCTCTGGAGCCTTCACATTGCCAGCGGGTTCCCAACTATCATGAGCGGGTGAATATCCCTTCCAACGAAGGAGATATTCAAGCTTCTCTGCCCTCCCTTTCTTGCGCGCATCAATGATTTGCTCCACCTCATATTCTGGTTCGCCTTCCATCAGATCAGGTGGCGGTTCTGTGAAGTTGCGCCCATGTTCCTCCGTCTCCTTGTAAGGCGTTAACAAGGACGCGTGGAAGACATTGTGAATGCGCCAGTGTGGGGGAAGCTGGAGGCGGTACACCACCGGGGAAATGACGTCAATGATGGGGAATGGACCATATCTCTTTGGTCCCAACTTTGCGGACGGATATATTGTCTTTAGGTTTGTTCCCTCCAACAATACTTGTTGTCCTTTTTTGAATGGGTAGAAGTGTCTTTGGCCTTTCTTTCTCTGGCGCCTTTTCAGCCACAGTTCCTGTGCTTTTCTGATAGCATCCTGGGCGCGCTCCCTAGCCTCCTTAAGCCACACCTGCCTTTGATGTAACGCAGGGATGTTTGTGCTTTTTTCGGAGGGATGGAGGATTGGGTTTGCGCCCCACAAGAGCTCACAGGGAGCCTTCCCTGTGCTTGCATTCGGCCAGGAGTTGTGAACAAATTGGGCGAGAGGAAGAAGGTTTGCCCAGTCGTCTTGTTGGCTGCTCCCATAAATCCGCAAATACTGCTCCACCCACTGATTGGCGCGTTCTGATTGTCCATCAGTCTGCGGGTGATAAGCAGAACTGATGTTCTGTGTGATCCCTAGCAGTTCACACATCTGGCGGGTGAAATGTGCAGTAAAACGGGGATCTCTGTCCGAGATGACGTGGTGGGGGCAGCCAAAGAGAGGGAAGATGTGTTCCACATAGAGCTGGGCCACTTCTTCTGCGTCAATTGTCTTCTGACAGGGCAAGAAGAAGGCTGCCTTCGAGCAATCGTGGTCCACTACTGTGAGGATCGAGTCATATCCCTTTGAGACTGGGAGATCGGTGATGAGGTCAAGGGAAATGGTCTGGAAAGGGATTGCCTTCGGTTCAACAGTGATCGGCATCAACGGTGGTTTAGGTTTCACAGTATTGGGTTTCATCATTTGGCAAGTCGCACATCCTTTGACGTAATTCTGGATGAACTGTCGCATCGTTGGCCACCAGTAGTCCTCAGACACCTTCTGAAGCGTTGTGGCGATGCCTGGGTGCCCAGCCAAGGCATGGTCATGGTACTCACGCAAGATCTGTCGCTTCAGATCTTCCTGGTCTGCGACCACAGGTCTTCTTTGGTGCACCCAATGGTGATTTACTGAGTCCAGTGGGTAGGAGCGATGCAGCTCTGCGAAATAGTTCGGTGTGCGTGCTTGCCAATCCCAAACCTGTTGTTCGAGACTGCTGACCTCTGCTGCTCGCGCGAAGAGTTTGTCCGGTAGGACAAGGGTGTTTTCGTTGTCATGTTTCCCTTCGTCCACTCCTGGTGGTCTGGACAGCGCGTCAGCCTTGTTCAGCTTGCCTGGGCGGTGCACCAGTTTGTAATTGTAGTCTGCAAGGTCACTGAGGTACCTTGCTACGCGTCGGTTGATTCTCTGGGGTTGCCGGTAGTATCGAAGATTATTATGATCGGTGTGTACAATGGCAGTGAAGGGAGAGGAGAGAAACAAGTGTCTCCATCGTCGCAAACCCCGAATCACCGCCAAGAGCTCTCTATCATGGACGTCATACCCTCTCTCAGCTTCGTTCAATGTCTGGGAGTGGTAGCCCACTGGACAGAGCCTCTGTTTGTCATTTCGTTGGTAGAGGATGGCCCCAGTGGCATACTGGGACGCGTCCACCTCCATCTCGAAGGGGCGGTCATAGTCAGGTCTCTGGAGGACAGGGTCGGACTCTATGATCTGGAGGAGTGCATTCAAGGCTTTGGTGCACTCATCCGTCCACTTGAATGGTCGTCCCTTCTTCAGTAAGGCAGTGAGTGGCGCCGCGAGGTGTGCAAAGTGGGGAATGAATGGTCTCTGATACCCCAACACGCCAAGCGTACTCCGGACCTCCTTTACTGAAGACAAGGTTCGAGGCCATTGAGATAGTCCCTTCCTCTTCGTGGGATCGATGCGGATGGTCCCGTGTTCCACGCGGATGCCAAGATAGTCAATGCTGGTCTGCTCAAACTTGCACTTCGACAGTTTGAGGAAGAAGGACTCTTGGCGGAACATCTCGAGGATTTCTCGGACTATCCTCCTATGTTCCTCCACGTCTCCTCCTGTGGCCACCAAGACATCGTCCATGTACACAAACACCTTCCCTGGGTAGCGGTTCATGATCTTAGCAAAGACCCGATCCATGCAACGCTGAAAGGTGGCTGGAGAGTTCTGGAGGCCGAAGAGCATCACCTTTGGTTGGTACAGGCCAAAGGGAGTTTTAAACGCAGCCTTCCATCGATCCTCAGGGCGAATCTGGATGTTGTGATAGCCCCAACGAATGTCCAGTGCCGTGAAGAGGGTGCGTCCATGCAACGCTTCCAGAATTTGTTCAATGCGAGGGATGGGGTACACATCTCGAATCGTCCAACTGTTCACTTCCCTATAGTCCTGGATGGGTCGGAGACTCCCATCTCTTTTCTTTATAAAGAACCAAGGGGTCGACCAAGGAGAGTTGGACTTTTCGATGAATCCCCACTGCTCGTTCTCCTTTAAGAACTTCTGGGTCGCTTCCTTCTCCCCCCTCGTGAGGGCATAGACTGTTACGGTTATGCGGGCCGCCCGGCCCATTTCTTGCTATTTTCCGTCTATTTTTCGACTTGTGTTATGACCTAGGATCCCTTTCCTTGGCCAGCCCCCTCTGTGC
Organism: Lactifluus volemus; assembly: GCA_022376515.1. NCBI lineage: Eukaryota > Fungi > Basidiomycota > Agaricomycetes > Russulales > Russulaceae > Lactifluus > Lactifluus volemus. The sequence continues at coordinate 7,096 of WTXI01000094.1, read as the reverse complement.
GACTTCTAGGGGCTGTGCATCGCCATTTTGGATGTGTACTTGACTCAGGGATCATGACTCAAGTCTTGAGTCAGCGTTCTTGACTCAGATCTTGAGTCAGACGCACTGAGTCAGTTCTTGAGTCATCAGAACTGACTCAGGTCCTTAGTCAATAGTCTTGACTTCGCTACTGTACTGAGACCTTTGTAGGATAGTTGGCTGGCCCTCTGTATGCATAAATAGGGCCCTGTAGACGAGCTAAAGCCCCAGCTTCAGCTTCGTCTAGAATCGCAGTTCATTGTCTCTTGCTCACACTCGCATCGCATCTTCCTCCTCTACTTGTTCATCCCCTCTTCGTACCTTGATCTAGGTACCTCACGCCACGATCAGACATCTGTGAACTTGTTCCATTTCCTCTGGAACTAGCTCCCAGACGCCTGAACCCTAATACGAACGCGCTGTGAGAAGTAGTCCCCACTTCTCACCCCGCGTCCGCCCTCGAACCTTAGTTCAACCTCTCACGAGTGTCCTTGGAAGGCGAGCATCCCTTGCATTTCAATTACACTCGCGCCCGTGTTGCGGTTGAACCCACACATCGTCATTCATCCATCTGCCACCGTCTATCCTCTTTAGGAACGGTAACTCCGACCATCGCGTGCGCCGGCCCGTACTAACCGCCTCACGCGATACGAACCTCCGAGAGTTCGCACAGTCAAGTCTACTCCTCTGGGACCTTGCCTGTGTGTACTAGAATCGACTATTTGGTGTTGTCAGTCTTGCCCGACTCGCCGCAACAAATAGCCAACCAGAACGACGCTCACTTCGAGCCACGGTCCCTGCGAACCGTGACATAGACTTTACAATTGATGGAAGCTGGGGCATCCTCCTTCAAGACAATGGCGTGATCCTCTGGTCGTGAAGGTGGGAAACGATGGGATTTTTCTTCGTCAAAGACGTCCGCATAGTCTCGGTATTGGGGTGGTAGCACCTCGTGCTTTTCCCCACTGGCTACCTGCTCCTGGTGCGCCTTTATGGCCCATTCCTGGGCCACATTGGTGCGATCAATGCGTGCTGGTTCCTTCTCCCTGTCCTTGTATATCTGACGAGGGCGCTGGAACTTTCTCCACTTGGTTTCGATCCGTACTCCTCCGTTCTGTACTTCTCCCTTGGTCCAATCGATGCGAGGATTGAACTCTGAGAGCCAGGGGTGCCCCAAGAGGACACGATCCTTGCCAAGATTGGTGACATAGAACCGCTGGAGAGTATCCTTGTCCCCCACGACACAGCGAAGAACACAATACTCCGTAAGTGTCCCAGCCTGGTTCTGGGTTCCATCCACATTGTAGACGTAGCGGGGGTGAGGGAGTTTATGAGTGCTGAGTCCCCATCGGCGGACTGTGCGCTGATCAAGGAAGTTTTCCGTGGCTCCACTGTCAACTAAGGCGACATCTGCGACCGTTTTGTGGACATTTGAAAACGAAATGGGCAAATTCAAAGCATTGGCATTGGCATAGCTAATGTACATTCGTTTCAGTCCTAAGGCTCGTACCCAGGTCGCGCGGCACGAGCTCTTCAAAAATCCTGGGGCGCAGAGTCGGTGGAGTCAACCATATCCTTGATAAAGCGTTCCTTGTCGTCGTCAGACAACTTCATAAGTCCGTCCATGAGCTGGTCGCGTGTGATTTCTTTCTTTTCTTCTTCAACAGCCCGCACTGCGGCGGGGCGCTGTGCAGGCTTGCTGCCCTTGTTCTGATTCTTTTTCTTCTCAGGACACATGCGGCTCACATGGCCCTGTCGCCGACAGGTGAAGCAGCGACCTTCCGCCACTAGTTTCTTCTTTTCTTCAGGGGTAGGCCCCCCTGTATGGATGGCGTCAACGTCCATGGCGTCAGAAGGTCGGGGTTTCGTGTGTCTGTCCTGCTGGTACCTCCCTAGCGCCATAGCAAGGCGTTGGCGGAAGTTTTGGCCTGGCTTGTCTCCAGAGGTGGCTTGGCTTCGATCCACCTCCCTTGACGCCTCAAGGCCGCGTCTTGCCATCCCTTCAGAGTATCGGGTAGGGTGGCCTCGAAATCAATGATCTTTTCACGGAGGACTCGCTTCAAGCCATCCTTGAATCGAAGGAGGGTTCCTTGCTCATTTGGACCCCACTTGGCGAGAGCGATTAGTGTATTGAAATCATTGATGTACGTTTTGAGGTCTTCCCCTTGCATCTGCAGGGTGAGCAGACGCCCCAGTGCCTCCTCCCTGGCCACAGTGTTCTGAAACTGAGCTTTGAACGCATTGTCAAAGTCCGTCCAGACCTGTTCGTCGTTTGGGTCAATGGCCAGAAGGTGATTTGGGTACTGCCGCCACATTGCTACCCCATTCATCAAGGGTTGGATGATTCCATCGACCCACTGGTCGACTGCCTTGCCTCGGATCCTTCCCACACAGGTGAGGACCCGCATGTAGGGGCTACTTATGGAGGGGTGGCCCGATTCATCTCCCAGAAGACTGTGAAGGCGCGACGGAAGCGTGCGAGGTCGTCACGATCCCCATTGAAAATTTCAGGGATCGTGCCAAAGAGGGCTGAAGGCTGGTGTGGTTGACCACCTGCTGCTTGTCCTCCTGGAGGGGGAGCTCCTCCGCCTCCACCTCCGCCTCCACCTCCGCCTCCACCTCCGCCTCCGCCTCCACCTCCGCCTCCACCTCCTCCCGGCTGTGCCCCAGCCGGAGGTCCTCCCCCAGGTTGCCCAGAGGAGCTGAATCCCGTGATGCCAGCTAGTGCTGCTGGTGCGGTAATGGCAGTGCTGACTGCAGCTGACCTGATGAACGCACTGCCACTAGGCACGCTAGGATGAGGTTGTGGAGCGGGGGAGAAAGTGGCTGGAAACGTGGTGGGATCTACCAACATTCCACTGGTTGGGTCTGTCACCATCGACACACTGACGTCGGAGTATGGTGATTCCATTTGCTTTTGTACTGGGGGCACTTGTAGCGTCGAGGTTGATGGTTCAAGCTGTTGGAGAATTCCGGGGGGAACACTGGTTAGAGGGGCTTGTGCGGCTTGATAGACCGGTTCAAACAACTGGCCAGTAGGTGAAAGTGCTTCGGGTCGTTCTGGGGTACTACCAGTTCCTGAGCCCGCCGGTGTCAAGGACAGTGTGTGTACTGGATAGTCTGGGTGCTGTGGATCACTAGGACGCCACCAGCCAAGTTCAAATCGTTTGATATCGTCGTCTGTGACGTATCTCCCTATCTCCGTCGCGTAGGTGTCTGGTTTGTCGAACCACTCGATGTGATACCACTTCTGGTTGATAAACTCGATGGGTCCGTGTGGTTCCGCCTTCTCAAAAGCCCAATAGGCAGTTCGCTTGGGGTTCCCTGGATGTTCTATCCAGAAGGCGTGTCCAACTACGTGGTCTGGGAGGTCTGGTGCGTCTCTGGTTTCGACTCTGGTGAGCTTCCCCTTTTCTGAGGTCCAACCAACAGTTATGGAAGCCGTTTTGTCGATCAATCGCCCACTCTTCGCAAGAGGCGCGGTCTCAGTAGCCTATAAGTTGTTCCCTCTAGCAAGAGGAACGAAAAATTTCTGTGCACTCTGGCACACACTTTCTCGGCCTGAAAAGAAAGTGGGCAACGGTCTGGTTCGTTCGTGGTACACTTCTTGTGACGAAGAAGTGGAGGGGTAGGAGCTTCAGCTTATGTCACGGTTCGCAGGGACCGTGGCTCGAAGTGAGCGTCGTTCTGGTTGGCTATTTGTTGCGGCGAGTCGGGCAAGACTGGCAACACCAAATAGTCGATTCTGGTACACACAGGCAAGGTCCCAGAGGAGTAGACTTGACTGTGCGAACTCTCGGAGGTTCGTATCGCGTGAGGCGGTTAGTACGGGCCGGCGCACGCGATGGTCGGAGTTACCGTTCCTAAAGAGGATAGACGGTGGCAGATGGATGAATGACGATGTGTAGGTTCAACCGCAACACGGGCGCGAGTGTAATTGAAATGCAAGAGATGCTCGCCTTCCAAGGACACTCGTGAGAGGTTGAACTAAGGTTCGAGGGCGGACGCGGGGTGAGAAGTGGGGACTACTTCTCACAGCGCGTTCGTATTAGGGTTCAGGCGTCTGGGAGCTAGTTCCAGAGGAAATGGAACAAGTTCACAGATGTCTGATCGTGGCGTGAGGTACCTAGATCAAGGTACGAAGAGGGGATGAACAAGTAGAGGAAGAAGATGCGATGCGAGTGTGAGCAGGAGACAATGAACTGCGATTCTAGACGAAGCTGAAGCTGGGGCTTTAGCTCGTCTACAGGGCCCTATTTATGCGTACCAAGGGCCAGCCAACTATCCTACAAAGGTCACAGTACAGTAGCGAAGTCAAGACTATTGACTAAGGACCTGAGTCAGTTCCGATGACTCAAGAACTGACTCAGTGCGTCTGACTCAAGATCTGAGTCAAGAACGCTGACTCAAGATTTGAGTCATGATCCCTGAGTCAAATACACGTCCAAAACGGCGACGCACAGCCCCTAGAAGCGATACAGAAGGGGCTGGCCAAGGAAAGGGATCCTAGGTCACAACACAAGTCGAAAATCAGACGGAAAACAGTAAGGAATGGGCCGGGCGGCCCGCATAACCGTAACACCCGGGGATGTGGCGAGACTGAACTTCTCTGCAAATAGATGTGGGAAATGCAGATAGATCGCACCAATGTGTTTGCAGAACTGAGCTCTGGGAAAATCTGCACAATCACAAGTGGCACGATTTAGATCTACCGCGTAATAAGAGCCAGGCCGGGATTGGGAAGTGACATGAAATTGCATAAGGTCGAACTGTTGAATTGAATCGGCAGATATGCCCCTGGCGGTTTTGAGTATTTCCTGCCGCCGCCGCCCTGCAAGGTCCGGCCCTGCTAGTCCGACATTTTGAAGCGCATGTCGTTCCTGATAATCCGGGACCATCTGCTGAACTAGTGTGTGCATGACATGATCGATCTGGCGATTTCGCATGCCATCTAGCCAATCAGATTTTAACTTATGATGAAATCTAGAATAAGTTAGTTTTATCTTATTGGAACAGAAACCAATTACATACACTTCAATCAACATATTAGTTTCACCCTCCTCAAAGATAGATCTGCCTTTTTGTGCAGCTATTGACCATTGATGGACTATTGGTATCCATGATTGTTTCAAATAGACAACAAATGAGGCAGGGGTGGACAGATCATCGAGGATCTCATCCTTGATCTGATCAAACTCGGCCCAACTATCTGTTTTCACCCATTTCTTGATCTTTTCCCACAGTGCCGGATGTTTACTAGTGGAAAAGTGGGCTACCATCGCGTGTAGCACGTGCCATGTGCACAGAAAGATCCGGCTCTGCGGATACACTTCCTCGATTGCTGCCATCTGTGCTTGATCCTGATCTGTCATGATAATTGATGGCCGGACTGCTGGACTCCCATCCTTTACCCAACTGATAAAGAATGAGATCGTATCCGTGGTTGCATTAGATGTAAGCATCCAAGCAACAGGCATGCCTATTCAGTAAGATAAGCGATTGATCAAGATCGCTGATTAGATCACTCACCACGTCCCCAATGATCGCGTGTGATGATTGTAAATAGGAGGAGATCTTGATATTGAGTGGTATTATGTGTTGCATCAATACCAATAAATCCACCACCAAGGCGCCGGAATGCGTCCATTTGAAAGCTAGTTTGAAAGCAGAGCACAAAGGCATCTTGTCGCAATCTCGAATCGGGGGTGGTAGATCTAGCCTATCTTTGTAAAATGTATACACACCATCTGCTTTGAATCTGTCAACCCAGAGTCTAGTCGAGATCGCATCTTCCGGATGCAGGCATATATATTCTTGTTGAAGTAATCACGATATCCGGTTGACATCCTCTAGCGTGGCATATCTATCCCGGCTACCTTCAGGTGCCTCATTCTTGATAATGCGTACCTAAACTGAATGTATTAGATCAGGCACATCAGAAACCATTTGCTTAAACTGTATTAGATGCTCCTTAAGCTTACTTAAGATGTTGTAATTAGATCCTCAATGTTGGCAAGTTGAGGATCTAATTACCAACATCTTAAGTAGCTTTAAGGAGCATCTAATACAGTTTAAGGCAAAATGGGTTTCCTGATGCACATAAATTAATTAAATAGTTACTTACAATCTCCCTTCGATGTACTTTCTGCTCTAGCAAGCCTCTGATTTGTTCCCGTGAAGCCGATGAGATCCGGATGAATGGGATATTTGATGAGCCAACTCCGTGGTCATGATCCCCTTCATATCGCCCACAGACAATTGGTGTGTGGGGATAACACTTGATCATGATCTTGCACGGGCAACCAGTCTTCTTAGATCTAATTTCCTGCCGATCAGGGCACTTCTTTTGGTAAGTGCCTTTCCCCCCTGTCCGTTGATGTGAGCACACAAAACGGCGCCTAAGGGTCCATAACCCATCTCCTTGCACAACTCGGGCGGCAACAAATTCAATTGAGTAAGCGAGTTCTTCCGCCTGGCGCCATACTTCAAATTCGGCCATATTGGGCCAGTGCTCTGGGAAGGAGCTGCTCTCGCAGTCATAATTAAAGCTTCCAGGCTTTCGGGAAGTTGCCGGGCTGTCAGTGCGGAGGTCGTCCAAGCGGAGCACAATGCTAGCAGGTGGGCCATGCGGCCTGGGTGTCATTTCCAAGGTGGGCGACATGACATTCAATTGAAATGGAGGTAAGGCTGTCATTTCAGCAGGGAGAGCAGGGCACTAGGGGGCAAGATGAGGGTGCGGGAAACACGGTTGGTGAACGTGTGAATGCGCTCCCCTCCCCCTTGGACGCGCTCCGGCCACAGTCCACATCTGCACGCATTTAATTAATAATTAATTATTATTACTCCACAGTAAACAAAAACAATACAAAAACAATAAACAGTTGTACTTTTGATTTTATTAAATTTCGTTCTCCGCATTGATGAGTAATACATGACTAATCTACATTCCGAAACGGGTGTGTCACTTGGGAGTCAAGTTTCAAAAACTGTTGACGGCTATTGTAGGTGTACTTGCCGTACAATTCCCAGTCAACTTCCTCACCACTTCGTCGTCACACCTCTCGCCCCTTGCTTCTCT